>JAUTXW010000686.1:0-232095 GCA_030620095.1 Kuschelorhynchus macadamiae
AAAATAGTCGGCGGAATTCAAGGGATACGTTGTATAAAAATTGTTTCTCCCAGACCAGGGCCAGAAATAATAGTAGAATCTTACATTGTTTTACAATGTTTTAACCTGTAGCCGAGTTCCGTTACACAATTTTGGTGGTTTTAAATTTCGAATAAGCATCACTGGTGCCCCCACTTTTAAAGGTAACTCATTAGGCGGGATTCCTGAAGGGTTTATAGAGAGTGTAAGAACTCGACTCGCATTTTCTTGGTCTATAACTACATTGAGTAGTATGTTAATTGTGGAGCAGTCATTATTTCCAATAAAGCTAGATTTGTTTCATCTGCTGTGCTATTTTGTGGAGTTAATACAGCTCGTTCTTTAAACCAAAAAGCGGTTTCATTTTGACAATTTTCGAGTCCACTATAAACATTTAAGAGGTAGTTTCATCACCTTCGAAACTGAGTTTCGAAGAATTCCTTCTTATCGATCATCTGCACTCTAAAATCAAGCTGATTGCACAAGTTCAGCTTTCTACGGCAAAAGGTTTGAAAAAGATTGCAAAAATTAATCAATCAATGACCCGATTTTTTCAAAAACCCAAAAAATTTATAAAAAATCTTAAAATATTTAATAAAACAAAATAAAAAGCACGTGTTTAAGTGTTTTTCCGAATAACCAACCGTTTTTTAAATAAAAAATTATAATATACAGACCCTTGGACATAAAGCATATTATGTTCAAGCGTTTTCCAAATAACTTACGGTTTTATAAATAAAATATATTATAATATTTAAGGGATGGTTTTGCCCCTTTGGACACACTGTATTAATTTTCTAAAAATCCTGAAACATGTAAACGTGTGTGGCATGACATACGTGTACAAACGTTTTTTTGAAAAAACAAACCAGTTTTTAAGATTGAGCTGGAGCGTGATGAGTGAGTCAGTCGACTCACTGACTGACTAAGTCTTATATATATATATATATATATATATATATATATATATATATATATATATATATATATGGTATTTTTTTATTTTTGAAAATTAAAATTTGATGTTTTTTAACTCCGGCATTTGGGTAATCTCCTCAATTTCATGATCGGTTTTTTGGTTAATGTCACTTTCGAACTTAATCCGTTTTCTTATGAAATTGTCGGCAGTGGAGGTGGGTGGTGGGTAAATGGATGAGTTGATGCTTGCGTTGAGAATAAGCTTTTGTTGGTGTTTTAACTTTTAAAATTGACTCTTAATCTCCATAATACCATATTGGTTGTGCAGTAGATATTAAATATAGTTTTTTCCAAATTATAATCTAAGTCCGTGAAATGCTTTTGACATATATGTCAGTGGCGGCTATTCAAGTGAAGTAGGTGAAGTGCTACTTCACCAAGAAAAATAAACAAGCAAACATCTAACTATATTTATTATATATCTCTTAAAATTTTAGATTTTACATTCATTTATTCACCTAATTGGTAAAAAATAAACTGTACATCTCGAATAAATATTTTACTTGACCGTTGGCGGCATGTCTTTTTAAAACTTTCAATCGAACTTTATTATAACTATAACAGTGGCGCAAACCGCTTTGACTTTGCTGGAGGTGCTATGTTTAGTTTACGATTTTCCTACTGCGTTGCCATGACAACGCGAATCCGATGACGTCAAGCCCAGCGCCATACAACGCTCTCGGTGAATTGCAGGCGCAGTACACTACACCCACGTGTCGTTCAGTTTGCGGTGGTTCTTACTTTTATTTTCGCGAATTTCGCTGCAACCGGTGAGTTCCTTTGCAGTTAACTTGACTGTTTTGTATTATATTTATTTATGGTGTTGTTACAACTTCAAATTCGAAGTTAGTAAATGGGATTGTTCAAGACTGGAATAAATTAAAAGACGTCTTTGGATTTATTACAAACTGTGACAAATCTGATGAAAAATCAATCCGCCTTGCGAAAGGATTTTTAGATGAGATGAACGATTTTGAATTCTTGATTTTGAACGTTTCTGGCAATAGTGTTTAATGACATTTTCTCAATCACGGACATACTATTTGACGTTCTTCAAAAAAAATCGCTTGACATTCATTTTTGCATATCCAATATAAAACGCTGTCGTGAGGCGCTCTGTAAAAAAAGAAATGAACATTTTTTTAATACCATGTATGATAAAGCAAATTCTATTACAGAAATAAATCATTACAAACGTGAGCTTGCTAAGCTTTCATCTGAAGAAGTTAAGGCTAAGTATAGAACCCTTTTTTATGAAATATTGGACCATATTTTAATGGAAATGACACTAAGATTTCAAGACTGTGAAAAACTTACATTTTCATGTTTGGAAGGTTCTGCTAAATTTTCCAAATATAGTTTAAATTTTCCGACTGGCCCGTTTGAAAATTTGTTACAGTTATAGGGGAAATATTTTCAAAAAGTCAAGGACTTAAAAATGAGCTTGGTCTTATTTTTGCCAATGAGAGTAATTGGAACGTATCGCTGCAAGAGCAAGTGAAAAAAAATTAATAAAAATAAATATATTTTTACCGAAGCATATAAATTGATTTCCCTTATTTTGACAATACCGTCGACAAGTGCTTCAGTGGAAAGAAGTTTTTCTTGCTTCAAATGTGCAAAAACTTACTTAAGAAATACAATATCTCAAGAAAGACTTACTTCTTTTGGCAATTTTTCAAGTCAAAAGGAATTTCTGGAGGAGATTAGGGCAACTCATCCATTTTATGAGGATGTTATAAATAATTTGCTATAAATATTCTACCACCTCTACATATAAAAAAATTCTGGAAAAAAAAATTATTACGATATTTTCTTGCTTCATTTGCACTTCACTTACTTTATCACCCGCGAACCGCCACTGATAAATATTTAAATTTTAGAAGACCAAGCAAGCTTTTATTTCCTAAAAGGAATGATAGGTATTTAGTATAGAGGAATATTTTTTATATTCATTTGTTATAAGCATGTTTGCATTTATAATCAATCATTAATTTTTCCGCCCATGGATGAGCATAACTTTTCCGTAATTACTATAGGAAAATAAAATTCCTATAGAAATTAATAGATTGTTTCTCTAAGTGCAACAACACCGCAAGTTTTACGGCCTGACTATCTCCAGCGTTAATTAGATTAAATTATGTCTTCTGATTAGAAGAACGTGGCTGCGCAGCGGCAGAACAGAATACAACGGTTGACATATATTCCCGGAAATGTTTTTAAAATATATATTGTAACTTTGCGACTATTTTAAAATAGGTGATAAATAAACAAATAAACCGCTACAAGATTAAATCTAGGGAATTTCGCCGAAAATCACGCTGCGCTTTTTCCGCTTCTTAATTCATGCATTGATCAAGAAACTCAACCGTAAGCATCTGATAAAACTTGATACTTGACAACGTCGTGCGGATTTGGAGCCTCGCTTCGCCACTTTAAATTGATTTTTGCCGAATAATACCGATAAGCGAGGATCCATCGAGGGGGCCTGGGCAGTTTACATTGGATGAGTTTTCTTAAGCGTAGCTATTATTTTCTTTGCTAATACCCAATAACAATAATGACTAAACTATAAAGAAGACACAAAGTCTCGGTCTCAGTCAAAAAAATATAATGCGGTTACACGTGTTTCGCCTTTTCAGGCATCATCAGACCTACAATTAATATAACAATCAAAAACTATCACTATAAATATACAAAATTCAAACAAACCTTCGACATTAAATAAAATCACAAGAACAAATCAAACAACTATAACGTCACATGTTAAAATACACACTGAGATGAAACCTGCCGATTATTGTTAATACCAAGATTGTTAAAAATTAGATGAGGTTCGAAGTTGAAGACATCATTAACACAATGTAAAACTGGGCTTCTCTTAACCCTTGTAATTTCCATCTTCTCTAACAAATCCAGTTTTTTAATCTTTGGACACTCGTGTAGTATCATAACATTCTTTGGTATAGAAAAATGGTGTCCAGTTGTTAGCAAAAGCCGACTTTGTCTCGGTGATATCAGTGTTTTTATATTTCTCAAAAGGGCTAAGATGTTCCCGGACCCTCGTGGAAATCCTTCTCCCTGATTGTCCGACATATACAGCAGAACAATCTCCACAGTCCGAGTAAACCCCTACTAGATGTCTCTTAAGTGAGTTCACTGTCTTAAAAGCATTTGAGACATCTAAGTGTTTGAAAAACTTACCCACTGCATTGAAATATTACCAAAAAAGTTTGTATTTATAGAAAAACTTAAAATAAAGTCTATTGATGGAGTGGATAGGAAAACCGTTGTTTAAAGCAATTTGTTTTATAATCTCCAATTTCTGATTGAAAGCTTCCCTGGAAAGAGGTATTTTGAACAACCGGTAGGAAAATGAATTGAAGGCTGCAAACTTGTGTGAGTGAGGAGAAATGGAATTAAATTGAATAACATTATCTGTAGACGATGGCTTTCTGTATATTTTAAATTCTATTTTGGTATTGTTCTTGATTAACATTAAATCTAAGAAAGGTAATCTACCCTCATTCTCCATCTCTAGAGTAAAATCTATTTTGTTATGAAGGGAGTTAACAAAATTTAATAATCCAACCTACTGTCAACATCAATCTCGATCATTCAAGGCCTGATGTAAAATTAAATGTTATGGGTGCAATCTAAAAATAAAAAAATTCATTGTGGGACATTCAAAGAAATATATTTTCTAGTGTAATTAGAACCTGTGATCCTTCAAAATATTTTGAACAGTAGTACGTGTTAGGAGAGAGACAATTCTCTAGTACTAACATGGGAATACATTCTATATATACCAAAACGTTAATGATATTTTCCGTGGTTTTTCAATTTTTATTTCTTCGAGACGTAGGCCGAAAGCTAACAGTGGTACGTAAACCCTGCACTAAGCAGGGAAAAATTCTAGTGCCGCGAGGACGCCGATTTGGATATCGGACCGCGTATACTCTTTGAGCCTTTGCCGCATTTTGAAGACATTGCCACAACTAAACAAAATTTGATGTTTCTTCCCAATATTGTTATAAGGCATTTGTTTTATCTTTCATGGCCTCCTATTTATTATAGACCCACTCGTACCTACATAGTTAATATGCGCCTAATCACAAATTATGTTTTTTTTATTAAAAGTTACTTTTAGTATTAATTACTTTTTAGAATTATTCGAATAAGTTCCAAAATATAGCAGTTTTTTATCTAAAATATTCGAGAAAAAATGAAAAAATTGCAAATCTAAAATCCATTGATTTTTCTCATTAAATCTTATTTCACCGATTTTTTAGGTTAGGAACAAGATACCGAGGCGCGGTATTCACTAGCTTGGGCATCATTTTACTATTCTTCACGAAAAAAGTAATACCAATAAATTTAATTTTTTTTAAGGGAACTTTGCAATTTCTATCGAAATATCGAAAAATGTCCTCTAGTGGAGACATACCAAATTACAATCACCATAAATGAGGTAGGTTTTGTTGCCCCAAGAAAAGCTCCTTTCAGCGCCACCAAGTTTGTTGAAATACGCTCAGCCGTTTTGAAGTTACAGATGTTTATTTACAAAAACATTTGAACCCCCCCCCCCCACCGCTTTATTTTTAGTTTAACAAAATATACTCGAATTTATCTCAGCTTTAAAAACCTATATTTTTTGTTATCTTAATAGAGCGGAAACACGAGAAACACCACTTTTTTAAATTTAAGATCGCGGTTACGCCCCCTAGCGGCTATCTTAGACACCCAAAAATAATGTTTAGGATTTTGTTTTGGCTACTTTAGTTATAAAACTTTTTAGCACAAATCTCTACAATGAATAGTTTCCGAGATACAGTACCTTGCACGCTTATTTCCCCACTCTGTACATTTTATTTTATTTTATTATTTAATATCGATCAATCGATAAATAAACTTTTTTTATGGTTTCTTCTGAAATATTCTAACATTCTGTTATTCTATTTTTTAAATCATAAATATTGTCAGGTCTTATGTAACAAACATCTGACCCCACAAGAAATAGTCCGATAGTGTGACGTCGGGGAACCTTGGCGGTCATCCATTCGGCCCACGTCTTCCAATTCACTTACTTGGAAAATGTAATTGACATTGTGGCGGATTTCTACTGCATAGTGTAGCGGTGTTCCGTTTTGTTGAAACAATTTGAGTTGTAAACTGCTAAATCATCAATGGCACCATACTAACACTGTTTGGGCGAATTTAACCAGAAGAAAATCCCTTTTTTTTTGGTTATACAATTATATATTTTTTACAGCCTACCCTACCAACTTTTTCCTAACTAATATCTGCATACTTGGTATGTACTTTCTGTATTCGAGAGTATATCGCGATATGTTGTAAGTATAAAATCCTTCAAATGAGCATACCGGTTAATGACAGAAGGAGACACACCAAAACGTGAAAAAAATTCTATATTATGTGTGAAAAATTATTACAATATTTTATAAATATTATTACAAACTGTTGTTTATAACTCTAAATGTCATGGTTTCAAGAACGAGATGAAAATGTACAACCGTGTCTCGAACTACCAGGTTTAAAATTTCAGTGAAAGTGAAAGTCGATTAACAAAATTTGATATCAAAATGATGGAATTAGCCCAAGTTCATTTAATGCGATATGTTCAAATTTGTATTTAATTCTGATTAATTTCACTAGGATACTCACATGTTTGTCTCCCTCACCAAATAACTTCTGGCAAGCATAACAAATTGTAACTTGATTAGTAAATTGAACCTCTACATAATTTGCTGCAGGGAATAAATGATGATAAGACCTTGCTAAATGTGGAGCTGACACTAGAGTTAAGCCACATGCCCGACATTCTACAGGAAGTTCGCAGTACTTGCTTAAACATTGGGGACAGTAGTAACCACCAGTAGTTAATTTACTTCCGTCTTCAGTACTGTCCACATGACTAAAATATATTAAATGTTATTTTTACAACCTAAAAACAACAGATGGTAAATTATTACTACAGTTAAGTATTTTATGCCAGTAATGTGTGCTTAAAAACGTATGATCACCATAGAGAAGCACCCACTGTTTTCGAATATATGATAATACAATGTTAATTACTAAATTATTTAATGTTTCTTATTATTTTTCTCAAAGTTTATACATAGTGACAGTTGCTGAAAGTATGCTACTTGTTGAAAATAAATTATATTTGCTTTGTCAGTAAATTTCATTCATGATAAAAGTTTCTGCTGGAAGAAAAACTATCTTTGATTTATTCAAATCTCAGGTGAGAGTATACATAGTATATAAAAACCTGACGAAACATTTTCATAAAATGCAAAAAACAGTTTCTTATTTGAGTGATATCTACTGAGAAACTAAAAGCCTGCATTTTTTTGTCATTGGGTCATTTATTTTCAATTTAAAAATGAACTGCGTACGAAAAACCTTTATAATCAATGACATATAATGCATTTTTGACTTTATTCTTGCGTACTTTAATTTGTAATTTTGTCTCAGATATCTTTATTTAGAAATGTCTTTCTTCTGTAAAGTCACATTCCCATATTTTTGCCGTACTCTGTACAGCTTTCGAAAAAAGTCGAAAGTAGTTTTTGTATGCAAGAAAACATTTTTCTGATAAAGGCCTTGTAGAAAATCTCAGCAATTAATTGGAGTAAAAAAAATCGGAGACCTTTTTGTAATTATTAGAGATATGTTCTAACATATAGAGTGTTTATTATTTAAATGAAATATTCTATTTGTTATTCGATTCTTCTCAGGTTAAATAAATACGCCATATGTGATAAATGTATAATTTAAAGGCCGAAACACATACAATACACAAATGTGCATTAAGAAATCATAGTTATTCAAATTAGACCGTGTCAAAATTCCTCACGTTTTGCCTTCCATTGCACGAGATATCTTCAGGGATCTTCACTTCACGAGATCGGAACCCTGAATGAGCTCGGAGAGATTTAAGCCGGCTTTTTATACCGAACCTGTATTCAATGAACCGTGGCCCAATGTAACGGTTGCTTTCCAAGTGTGTTGTAGACTGTATCTCTGTTCAAATTATTAGGATGCTTATTAATTTCAATAGATTCTTTGGCTTTCTTTCACATGTATGACATGTCCAGTGAAGCTGGTGTTCAGATGTTTTCAGATACAGCAGATTGTATAGTGCGATATTTATCTTGATAAAATTTTAAACGCTTTTTTACTTTTTAACTTATCGGAATGAATTAAAAACCAAATTATGGGATTACTTAAAGAGTTTTGGTTTCTAGTTATTACAAAAACAAAAAACTATCAATTTTAAAAGATATCACCATAAGTTCAATAGGACACCCTAAATATTTTTAACTGTTTGGATTGTTTCATTGGTTCATATGTTTATTTTTGTATTGGCATATAGCAACAATATTTATAATTATCTAAATGTCTTTTTTATGCTTGTCTTGACAACAGCATTTTGTTTTTCCTTTGGCAGTACCCTTTATCAAGCAATATATTATTTTACATATTTACGAATAAATCGAAAACGGCTAGATGAAAACAAAGTGTGATATACCAATGAAATCAGAATAGAACATGCTATCCAAATAAATATACAAAATATATATGGTGTCCCATTTAAAAAAATACAACTTACGATGAGGTAAAACTGAGTCTTTTATTTTTGGTTTATATGGCTGACTAAAGGAGATAGGACAGGTTAAAACAAACTTAGAAAATCGACTTCGTCTCAATACAATATAATTTTTTAGGATATTAACATGTCACGTATTTCGCCCTTTCGAGCATCAGATCTACAAGTAACACGGAAAATCTTATTCACACTAAAAAAAACGAAAAAATAACTTACAAATCGAATAAAACACTAAAGTACACCAAAAGAAACAACTACATATACATATTTGAACGACAATGAAATGATTTTAAGTCTCACGTGAATAAACAAAATGAAAATATTAATTTCAAAAATCAAATATTTAATAATTTACGGAACTAATTACTGTAGGTAACCAGCATTTATTTTTATCTATTTCTGCATTCCACTGTCGTTCAAATATGTATAAGTAGTTGTTTGTTTTGGTATACTTTAGTGTGTTTTATTCTATTTGTAAGTTATTTTTTCGGTTTTTTGAGTGTGATTACTTAATAAGGTTCTCTCTTACTTTTAAGTCTGATGATGCTCGAAAGGGCGAAACACGTACCACGTTAATGTTCTAAAAATTATATTGTACCGAGACCGAGACTTTTTCTATGTTTATTGTTAAAATTAGGTCTCTTTGAAAAATATGGACCATATGATGATTTTCATGTCAGTCAGGCTAAACTTGTCCAGTTATACAAAAAAAACTAATTGCACGAACAAATTTGTTGCTGAAAGATTGGTTTCTTCAAGGATGCTTACTATTTCAACTGACACCTAAATTCGTGACAATTAAGTGCAAGATTCACACTAAGGCCGCATCAGTTGCACTGAAGAAAGCTCAAACCGTTCGGATCAAGGAGGAGGTCAAACAATACTACAAAACTTTGAGCTCAGTAAATTAAAATATCTATAACTAACTTTAACATTTTTGCTATCCTGCATTGAATTTGTGGTTTTAAATCATGACTTTAGAGATTAGGTTGAGTCTTTCGGTGATAATCCTCTTATTAGATTAGGTAAAAAAATCCACTGTCTTAAATTAGCTCAAAGAAATTATCTCCTATCCAATAATATTAATGATTACAGATTGGACACCCCGATTTTGGTTTTTACAAAGGTTTTATTAATTTCTCTGATGTCATTTTTACTCCTCAAGAGGACCATATACTCAATTCTAACCTAAAGTATATTTTTTCTCAGAACACCAATATTGATATTAAAGAAACCTTAACTATAGAGGCCGAATATATTATTCAAACGACCGATATTTCCAACAAAAATAATATATTTTCTGAACTCTAATTTTCCCATTAAACTAACACGGATCACATAAAGTCTCTGTAACATAATATCAAGTCCAACGATATGATTTGCACCAGGCTGATAAAGGCTCTTGTTTGGTAGTCATGAAAAAAACTGATTATGTTGACAAGGTTTCTAGAACTCCAACAAAAATAATAAATTTTCTGAACTCTAATTTTCCAATTAACATAACACGGATCACCTAAAGTCTCTGGAACATAATATCAAGTCTAACGATATGAGTTGCAACAAGACTGATAAAGGCTCTTGTTTGATAGTCATGAAAAAAACTGATTATGTTAACAAGGTTTCTTGAACTCCAACAAAAATAATAAGTTTTCTGAACTATTTTTTGATTAACATAACACGGATCACCTAAAATCTCTGGAACATAATATCAAATCCAACGATATGAGTTGCACCAAGGCTGATAAAGGCTCTTGTTTGGTAGTCATGAAAAAAACTGATTATGTATCCGCTTCACCTACATTTTCCAATCAATTTATGAAAATATTTTTAAAATATTAAGCATTTTATAATCTACATTTCTATTATAAAAATGTAGTATGTTTTATATAAATTCCCATTATTTACCTAATTATACCATTATTTTCTATCAAAACTAGTGCGTTCTAAGTATAATCAAAAAATAATAATGACTTAAAAACGTAGCGCGCTGAACACATTTTCATAAGAGCGACCCGTTGAGGAATCAGAATCAGCATTAACAAATTCCGCTTCATACTCCCCCCACACGCCGGCATTCTAGCTTAGATTTGTTTACGGGAGTTGTTATGGCAACGCAATCGTGAATATCCGTAAGCCAAATAGAGATGAGGGCGGCATAAATCTGCTGCTGCAGGCGCTTGTTCGCTTGTTATAGAATTATGTAAATTAGTGCGTTCGGAGGCGGAAGCAGTTTGCATCGATGGAATCGAATCAAAATTAGCTTTTAGATATAGGTACATAACTTTTTTAAGAACAAAAAAATATATTTAATATCTTATAAATCTATATTATTTCCCAGAAGCATTAAAAAACGATCCAAAGCTGTGGATAATTAACATCATAAAAAGGTAAAAAAAAACCATTTTGGGCATGGCAACCCGAAAAATTTTAACCTGCGGCGCTGTACACCTAGCTACGCTGCGCTTCACCCGTTCTTAAATCCACGAGCAACAACAAACTGATTTTTTACTAGGTTAAAAAGTAGTCTTGAGAATTATACCCTATGAACCCGAAAACTTTATAGCTTGCCAAAGATTTATAAAGGTGGCACCCCCACGAAGCCAGTGGCTTCGTTTATTGACTCGCCATGCTATAAACTTTTATCTTGGTTAAATAGGGTTCTTAGGGACGTAACAGGTTTCCACAGTACACATTCTACCAAGAATTCCATCGACTGCCAATTACCTGAAAAACGTTGATATTACGCACAATGCATTGTTGGATTCATTGGATGTGAAGAATTTGTTTTCAAGTGTGCCTTCCGCAAACTATATTCAGTTGGTGAGGGGTTTACTTAGTTAAAGACCAAAACATTTTTAAGTTTAATACATAACTATAAGGCACAGGTCTGGCCTAGCTAAGGGTTCTTATTTGTCGCCATTTCTGAGTGAGGTTTTCATGAATAATTTGGAGAACCACATAATGAAAAGTTATTTTGCCACGTTTTTAACAACGTATAAAAGATAAGCAGATGCAATTTGCATTATGTGGAATGGCAACAGACAGCATTTGGAAGAGTTTTTACAATTAGTTAATACGTTACATCCTAAAATTGAGTTTATCTTGGAAATAGAAGATGAAGAAAAACTACCGTTTCTGGACTTATTGCTATTGAAAAAAGGCAGTAGGATAGAGTTTGAGATTTACCAAAAATCATAATCCTTGGATAATATTATTCAGTATGCTTCAAACTCTTCTTGCACACATAAATTTGCGGCGTTTAGCTCCCTTTTGCTATTGGTTGTGTAATTTACCATTTTCAAGGGTAGCGTTTACTGAGGGGCAGGCTATTATAATTCAGATTGCTATGAACAACGGGTTTCTTTTGGAGTCCATCAACAAATCATATTATTAATTGTAAACAAGTACAAAATGTCATATCTTACATTCCAAAATTAGGGATGAGAGAAAAATCTTCAAGTGTATTAATTTTTCCAGAAGTGCTTCTGTCTCTCTCCGAATTGGCGATTTTTTTTTAAATATCAATATTTCATTTAAAATAATAAATACTCTTAAGAAACATTTAGTAATGACCATAACATAACCGATACATTGTTCAGATCTGGGGTTTATGCGCTAAACTTTGGTTGAATGTTCTACGACCTACTAAAAAACAGTTTCTATCATCTGCTGATGATGCTAACTTGGTTAGCGAAACGCGCATCCAGAACGTAAGTTCTGGTGTAATGTGGTTAGAACTCTTGTATTTTGATCTATCTTCCACCACCGGTTCCAGTGTTAGGACTTAAGATTATTATGGTGAAATATGTGTGGTATTATTGAAATTGAATAATTAATTAACACGTTCGTATATAACAATTCTACAGCAAAATTGACTAAGATAACTTTTAGATCTAACTGGATGTTTTTAATGCCTTTACAAAATGTGTAAAGTTTCTACTATATATATATATATATATATATATATATATATATATATATATATATATATATATATATGTATTTTTCCTGTAAAATTAATAAGAATATTTGTGTTTTGACTATAAATATTTTAGGCAGTCCGTAGAACCGAGAGATCCTATAGCTGCTTTGTCTTCTCCTCTTTTGGCAGGTTGGATGCGTTTATAAGGCTAGTTATTCGTCTCTTGATTTTATTTGTTGGGTCCATCCCGATTACTTTGTAAATATTGCTGTCTAAAAGTAGTTGTATTTTCTTTACGTAACCTGGTTTGTTCATGACAATAGTGGCATTTCGTTGGTTCACTGGAAGAACCAAAAAGATTGCATTGTCGTTTAGACATTTGATCGCCGTTTTTTCCGCGACAGAGCGATTTGGACCTTGGTGGCTTAGAATTTTTGATGTTTTTTGCTGTGTCATATCTTATTACGTGAGTTTGACAAGATTGTAAGGTTACTTCGCAAGTCCAACCTACAATACAACCTTCAACATGCATAAGAAAATTGGACAATGTTTGCGATAACCAATACCAAAGGATATTATTCCTTTCCAAACGGAAGGAGTGTATGCAATGTAGACTTCGCCATCCAGGTCGCAGGTCCAACCTACAATACAACCTTCAACATGCATAAGAAAATTGGACAATGTTTGCGATAACCAATACCAAAGGATATTATTCCTTTCCAAACGGAAGGAGTGTAGGTTAAGGAACATGAACGATGTATAAGAAAGAAAGAATTGTACAATCTGTTGCATCGGAACGCTAGCATTCCTCTGGACACGTCATAAATGTAAAAAAACCAAAAACTCGGGATTCTATAAACGGAAAATTAGAGAATGTATTGAAATTTATAAGTATCCTATTAATTTTAATAGAGATACGGGCTATAATCTACATCACACGTGGAACGCGGTCGCCACACCGGAGTCACGGTTCGGTGAACCGAGGTTAGGAATAAACACCTGTCTAAATCTCTCCGATCATTCAGAATTCCGAGTTCGCTAAATAAAGATCCCTGAAGATGCCTCAGACAATGAGGGCGAAACATTAGGAAGTGATTCCATTGACATAGTTCAATCCCAAGAACCATGATTTCTTAATTGATCAAAGCTGTGAAAGCTTCTTTGCTATGTTAGCTCACCTCTATAGAGAAGAAATCAAGAAGGAATTGACAGATCTGGACAATTTATCGGTTGTGTCCTTTGTCCTTACTAAATGTCTCTTGAGAGTATTTACTGTTTTGAATGAAATATTGACAAAAAAAAAACTTAAAAATGTCAATATTTCATTCAAAGTAAATAATAGTAAAGACAAAGGGCACAACCGATAAATTGTCCAGATCTGGGGTTTATGCACTAAATTGTAGCGAATGTTCCACGACATATGTGGGACAAACAGGTCGAAAAATTTCCACAAGGGTGAGAGAACATTTAAGCCTTGTCAAAAATTCAGAAATACGGATGTAACTGAGACTGTTTCAGCTTTTGCCAATCATTTGTTGGAGTCGGGTCATGAATTTTCCATTTCTGACGTTGATGTTTTACATGAATGTCCGAAGGGGAAAAAGCTTGACCTTCTAGAAAAGATGGAAATAACCAAAGCTATAAAAAGTCCCATTCTCACTTGCGGTAACGATGTTTTTAATTTTGAACCAACCCTAATATTTAACAATTTAATATAATAATAATTGTAGGCAACCTTCATTTCATTCATTAATTCGTAGAGTGAGAGTTTTTGGTTGTTTTCTTCGACTAGTCCAGTGGTCTGTGGGTGGTTGCTTCGGCGTCTCGCTCGGGCGGACTGGGTTCGATCCCGCATAGAGACATGAATTTTTTTTAATACTTTCTTAATATTTTATTTTGTTTTCTCACATGAGACTTAACCTCATTTTAATGTCCATCAAATATGTATAAGTAGTTGTTGGTTTTGTTGTGCTTTAGTGTGTTTTATTCTATTTGTAAGTTATTGTTTTAGGATTTGTGAGTGTGATTATTTACTAAGGTTCTCTCTGTTGTTTGTAGGTCTGATGATGCTCGAAAGGGCGAAACACGTGTCATGTTTGTTGTAGGTTGTAAAATTATAATTTAAAGAGACCAAGACTTGGAGTCTTTTTCTATGTTTGTTAGCATGTTTGTCATGTTAGCATTAAAACTATTATTTTCATCTAATCTTAGAGCAAGAAACTGGGTCATAGTTTGCAACAGAGAAGATCTTTTTGATAAAATAAACGATCTGCATAAGTCAGAGGTTATGTAGCTTAACTTGAATCATCCTCTTACTGATATACCGATATTACAAAAAATATAAATGAACAGAAAAATGGAATTTGCTGACCACAAAACCTGTGAAAATCAGAAATATAATATTCCATTTTTGTGATGCGAGAGAATATAATAGTATTTAATATTTATGTTTTTCACACGCACGCCAATGGCAGAAGTGAAATGAATATAACATGCACTAAAACCCTTTCTACGTGATACTAAAACACAATGTTTTCAAGTTTAGCGATATAACTGATCTAACAATAAAATTAAATTTTAACCTTGCCCTTATTCTTTCATAAATCTATAAAAACTCAAACCACTTTGTAGGTGCATAACTATTATGTATACACTAACTTTTCAATATAAATATATTAAAATTGGTTAAGCATTACTCACAAAATATTTTAAGAAGGTCCTGGTCAGAATAAGTAAAAATATTTCGAGTACATCTCTGAGTTCTCCGCCCATTAGGGTTCAAGTAAACACGTTTATGAATGAAAATTCCAGGAGTGCGGTATCTGATTGGTTGTTAATCTGAGACATTACGTTAATAAATAGGTTCTTAGAAAAAGATAACTAATTTCTCAATATTTTGATACCTTTTTTGTTTCATATTTTAAAAACACTTCTTAGACGTATTATATCTTTATTATTTCTTTAAATTTTACTAAAAATTGTGTAAAAAAGATTTTTGTTTTTCTTTATCATTTTTGGAAAAAAGTTATTTTATCATTTTAATTTCTTATATTGAATTTAATAAAGAATGCCTACACCCAATGACGGCATAACTACACTAAAAACTATTGCATTTAGATATACAGAACCCTAAATTGCAATTAAAACTTTTGTGGAATTTGAGTTTTATATGGTATATACAAAGGATAGGACAAAAGTAATATTTAGTACTATTTTTAAACGACCGTTTCCAATAGCAAGAATTTGTAAATCTGAAAATATTTTGATTTTAAGTTTGTACTACTTCTATTTACTTAATGAATCAGTTATAAAAAATATAACAAATGGCACAAAATTTTAATATCTGATTTATTTTTTGAGAATGTATCATTTTCTTTAAAATATTAATTTTTTCCAACATTTTCTCCTCTTAATTAATCACTCTTTTTAAAACACTAACTTTTAAATCGTTTTGGATTTTTAATGGACAAATTCAATAAAATAAAAGTTAATATAATTTTGGTCTTCCAAAGGTCAGTTTTATTTCAAGGGCGTACTATTTAACTTTTTTGTATGATATTATACCTTTTTTTATTTTCTCAAATTAGACTTTATCTCCCAAATTCTGTAAAGAGCATTTTTGCTTTTCTTTATAATTTTTGCAAATGTGATTAAAAGATTAAACGGTTTTTTAATTGAATGCAAGCATTAAACATAAACGAAGAAATTTTGATTATTTCATTAAACTAAATTTTATTAACGCAGACTTAATTTTTCAAAAATTATCAATTTTAGGCACTTCTTAATGAAGGTAATTACATATGTATATCTTTTTATTAGCAGTTTTTAATATACCGGTTAATTAAAAAAAAACATTAATTTAAAGTGTATGTATATGGAAGTAGGACAGGATAAATTGCAGATTGTTCTTTGTTATAGAAATTGTACAAAGAACTGAGAGTTGTAAAAAATACAAAGTAATATGAAAGAATATTTTGCAATATACAGTATGGTCCAAGAAACATGGGAAGTAAAAATATAATTTTTGTTATAAAACCCAGTATATTATTGGACCCATCGGCAACCTATTTTTTTTAATACAGACCTGTTTTTTTATTAATATTTTACACTCAATAATTTATCGCCCCTAATATTTTGAACAAATGTTTACGTAATGCAATAACGTATTGGTATCCTTCAGTCATTAGCTTACTGTCATTTGTACAAATCTGATAAATTATGGGTTTGGAAGATCAAATGCTTTTAAAAATTCCATAATACGTACAGTACAATATTTAGATTCGTGTGATTGATGATTGGGACTAGAATGACGGATTAGAATATTAAAAAAATGCCATTGTGTAAAGGACAAAATTTGTCGTTAAGTGTTGATATACTGTTGAAATATAGTCTGTAAAAAATTAAAATGGCACCGTTATTGTTTAATATTTGCATTCAATTAAAAAACCGTGTAAGCTTTAAAAGGACATTTTCAAAAAGAATAAAAAATACCCTCTAGATAATTCAGGAGATAGTCTTATTTAAGATTAAAAAATAATTAATAAAAAAAGGTATAATACAATTTAAAAAAGTTAATTAGTACGCCCCTGAAATAAAACTGACCTTTGGAAAACCATAATTTTATTCACTTTTATTGAATTTGTCCATAAAAAAATCCAAAACGGATTAAAAGTTGACCTTTAGACAGAGTGATTAAAGAGGAAAATGCTTTAAAAATTTCATATTTTAAAGAAAAAAAAATCTCAAAAAATAAATCAAATATTAAAATTTTGCAATTGTTATATTTTCTATAAGTTATTTATTACGTAAGTAAAGGTAGTAAGCACTGGAAGTAGATACACTTAACATCAAAATAATTTCAGATTTGCAAATTCTCGCTATTGTCAAAGTTCATGTAAAATATACTTCTTTTGTTCTATCCCTCGTGGATACCAATATAAGACTTAGATTCCACAAAAAATATTAATAAAACAAAAATGCAAAAAAAAAAAACGTTTTGCAACCAAACCATTTAAATTAAAATTGAATTTTAAGAAATTGCACTTTAAATTAACATTTAGGGTTCTGTATAACTAAATGGTAGTTTTTTAGTAATTTCTGTATATTTTCGTAAGTGTAGTGATGCCATCATTAGGTATAGGCAACCATTAATACATTTTATAAAATAAACTAAACTTCAATATAACTTTTATTGGAGAATTCAAATATAAGAAAAACAGTTTATTTCATTTTAAAAAATGTAACTTTGATAAGCCACGAGTTTTTGATGCAACCCAAAGCAAATAATTTAAAATTCTAGCTCTATCTGATCTGCATATATCCTTTTAGGTTCATTTAAAAAGAAAGTACCATTCAGTGAAGACCGACTGATAGAATAAAAAATCTTCTCAAATGATACCCATTTAATTCAAAAGTGCCTAGAATTGCAATTTAACTTCTATGAAATTAAAAAACCATTAAAAACATTTTTGGATTCCTCGTTCAATTGGTGACCAAAAATCTGTCGTGCATTTTTTTCGTATGGGGCGCGGTTTTTATGCAAAAAAATAAAACACCTTAACGCGTATTTTTCATTTGTTTAATACATTATCTAGTAGGCTACTGTCATTTATCTGTTAAATACGAATATTTTAACGAATTGACAAATTAGCGTTTCTTCATTCTTAAGCTTTTATGTTTGCAGTAACATTATTGTTAATAAGTAATAAATATTTGTTTTATCAAAAAGAATGGATAACTTTACAAACGCGGAATTGTCAGATATGCATTTTGTTTATGGTCAAAGTAATGGAGTATCCAGGACGAAAATGGTACATTTAAGAAACAAACGGCTGACTGCGGGTGCCCTCGAGAAGTACGAACTGTGCAACTAGAAGAGGCAGTTCTCGAGTAAATTGCGGAGTCACCTGAAACAAGTATTCGAAAAATTGCCAACATATGGAATGTAAGCAACTTCACTGTATTTCAAATTCTTAAAGAACAACTACTACCTAGAGACTTTTTTTCGCGCCTATTTTTTGCCAGTGGATTCTTCATCAAATCGTTCGAATTTCAAATTTTTTAAATGGCGTTTTCTTTACTGACGAGGCTACTTTTGGACGAAAGTGTATACGAAATTTCCATAACAATCACTTATGGGCTGAGAAAAATCCACGCGGAATCTTTGAAGCTCATTTTCAGCATCAGTTTTCAATACATGTATGGCTTGGGGTAATTAATGTTCATTTTCTCGGTCCATATTTCCCCCCAACAACCACTAACAGGCGAATCTTACCTTAATTTCCTACAGGAAGAGTTAAATGTTTTTCTTGAAGAAATTCCTCTACAGCTGAGACAACACTTATGGTTTATCCATGATGGTGCACAAGTCCATTTTAGCATTAATGTACGTAATCACTTAGATACAGTATATCCAAATCGTTGGATAGGAAGGGGAGGTACGGAAAATTGGCCTGCTCGATCGCCGGATTTAAACCCTCTAGATTTTTGCATTTGAGATTTTCTTAAGTCATTAGTTTATTCCACTCACTGAGTCTGATTAGTGTTATTTTCTGTAAATGTTCTGGTTTAATATTATTGTGTTAGATAGTTCTTGATAATGTATTAAACAAATGAAAAATACCCGTTAAGATGTTTTATTTTTTTGTATAAAAATCTCGGCCCATATGAAAACAAGGCAGGAGAGATTTTTTATCACAAATTGAACGAAGAATTTAAAAATGATTTTTAATTTGAAATGTCTCAGTGGCATACCATTTTTTTCCTCAAAAAAATTGAGATGATTATCCATAAGCGCGCCAATGATGAATTTAAAATTCTTAATTGCATGTCAAAAAATGCGCAATAACTACCTCTTAAAACCCATCAAATTTCATTGGCATATCTCCACCGGTTTTAGAGCAATAAATAAATCGTCAGATTTTAACAAAAAGTTTTAACACCCCGTATCTCGGAAAACAAATCATTTGCGGACATACGTTGATATAGCAAACTGACATTATGTTTTCATGTAGAATCACCCCCTGAAGTTTGTCGCACTTATTTACTAACACCCTGAATATAAGGGATAAAATAAGTGTATCTCCCCTATCTCGGAAAACGAATCATTTGCGGACATACGTTTATATACCAAACTGTCATTATTTTTTATGAAGAATCACCCTCTGAAGTGTGTCGCACTTATTTACTAACCTCCTGTATATACAAGCAACTCTCAAAACTTACAGATACCACAAAAATATTAACAAAACATAAGCCTAGAAAATTTCAAAAACCGTTTGTTAACGAATTATTTAATTTACAAGTTATAGCCATTTAAATTTAGGTTGAATTATTAAAAAATGCATTACAATTGCACAGCAATATAAATTGTTGATGAACTACCAATACACAAACACAAAATGATAGGTCAAGCAGTTACCATTAAACAGCAGAAAAAGTTCGAAGGACTTGTGGACAATCAAAAACTAGCGCAACAGCCACAGAAGACCATAATCAATCGTACAAAGCCCCTACTGAAGCAGAAACAATCTTTCCAAAGGCCAAAACTTTGCCATTACACCAAGAGGCATGGCCGTAGTTTATATCGACATTCTCAAGCGCATTTCAAACTAAGCAGCCGGCTTGGAACACTCAAGCAAAAATATTTTAGCGTTGACTTAAACCAAACTGCTTCGTTTTCCGACATAAAGCTTTTAAGTCGACTTGGAATCAGCTGATTTCCAACTTGAAGTATGAGCGATATCTCTATTGTCAAGTGTCACAATTTTCGACTTTTCGATTTGTATATATATATTGTTTATTTAGTACTGAAAAGAAACTTGAGTCTCATAATTATTTGTAATTCCAGTGTTATTAAAAGAGAGAGAAATCAGTAAGTCGCCTCAGCTTTTTTTTAAACACGCACGAGTCTTTATCTCGGCTTGAAGCCAATTTTAAGCCGGTTTAAGCTTACAATATAAACAACTGAAATTCAAGTCAAGTTCAAGTCGGCCTCACTTAGAAGCAGACTTAAAAACGTCGATGAAAGTAGTCGTGTCGCCTGTCCAAGCCACAATCAGAATCAGTAATAAGGTATGAGACGGATCATCAAAAATTCTAAGCCACCTAACTCAAATTTTGGGCCTTTCAGCGGAAAGAGAAATACCACTGTCGTCATGAACAAAACACATTATGTGGGTAAAATACACATATACACAAAGTTAATTTACCACGGTCGATTCGTCAGTGCAAAAACATTGCCCACTTACAAAATCGGTAAATATCTTTCAAATATTCATAATTTTACAGAAAAAACACATTCATATACTAGAAACTCTAAAAAATAATCCAGTTAGATATCTTAGTTAGTTTCAATGTAGAATCGCTATATACGAATATGCCTATTATCGATCCAATTTCACTCATATGAGACATATTTTACAAAAATAATCTTGGCAACTCAATTTGAGATCTGATTGAAACATGTCTCATATCAATATATTTAGTTTTTGAAGGATTTATTTATGAACAAACCTCAAAAACAACCATGGGATCTCCGCTATCACCTGTAGTAGTCAATGTCTTCATGAAAGCATTTAATGAAGAAGCCCTAGAGTCGTCGCCATTAAAGCCAAAATCGTGGTCCAGATATTATGTAAATGAGACTGTCATGACCTCATGACCTCAATCCTAATTCAAAATTCACAATGAAAACTGGAGCAGAAAGCACGATTCTCTTTCTAGATGTTCTTGTACAAATGAAAGAGAATGGTTCCTTACGACACTCTGTATATAGAAAACCAACACATACAAATAGGTACCTAAATGCAAATTCACATCATCATCCGATACAAAAGTAATCGGTTATTAATTCTTTCGTTTATAGAACCCTCGCGATGTGTGACCAAAATGTATAATAAGAATCAAAGAAACTGACTCAAGCTTTAAGAGGGAATGGATACTGCACTGAAGATACTGGACGGTCAATTAATAAATATAATAATCCTACTAGGTAACAGGAAACTAACGATAGAAAGTTTAGTTTTTCCATTTATACACTAAGGTTACGACAGAAAGTTCAGTTACCGGTAGAAAGTGTAGTTCATACATTTATAAACTAAGGTTACTTTGCTGGTCCAACATACATGCAATTTTAACACACACAAGAAAATGGACCATGTTTGCGACCGCCAAAAGACATTATTCCTTTCCAAACCGAAGGAGAATATCGAATTCCTTTTCCTGTGGGGATGTCTAAATTGCAAAAACTGGACGAACCATATCCACTAGGCTTAAGGAACGTGAACGATGTATTAAAAAGAAACAAATTATACGATATGTTGTATCTGAAAACCGCATTCCACTGAACAGGTCATAAATGTATAAACATTTTTATAAAAATAAAACCGACTTCAAAAAAATGCACTAAGTGAAAAATATTTTATTTCACCTGGAAAATTTTACTCCGTGAAGTCGGCGCCAAACTTATTCTTAATTAGCTAACAACAAAAATATATTTATGTACTGAGTGTTTTGATGTCTCATACCACGAGTACAATGCCCTACTGCCTTTATTAGTTTAGCGCCAACTTCACAGAGTAACATTCTCCAGATGAAATTAAATGATTTTTTCACTTTTTAGTGCATTTTTCTGAAGTCGGTTTTATTTTTTATAAATATATTTTATCCTTTTTAGTTCTATTTTTAGTATTTATTCTAAAAGTCAAGTTTAACCACGGGGTCCACTACATATTATGTAACATCATTGAATAATAACATGTCTCATTATATAATATAGAATGGTAACATACATTCTTTTTATTTTGACCGAATGGTGAATGCACTAGTGAACTTATATACTGTTCAAAGTTACAACGTGAGAAATCGTTAAAAATGGCGCAATTCCACCATTTTTAACATTTTTTCAATATTCTTCCTATGGGACCATTCCAGTAACATCCTGAATATTCCCTGAACATTTTATAGAAAAACTGGTCAAACCATCGCGGAGTAATCGATGTACATACATAAAAAAAATACATATGATCGAATTCATAACCTTCTCCTTTTTTGAAGTCGGAAAAAAGAAGCCAAAGTTCTTGCGCCGTTGTCAGGATTCTATAAGAGGCAATTAGCGAATGCTTTGCAATTTATAAGTATCCTAATAATTTTAATAAAGATACGGGCTGCATTCTACATCACACGCTGGACTAAAATAGATTTATCCACATCCCTGACATACCAGTTCCAAGCAACACTGATGGTAAAAAAGTAACTGTGCCGGACATGTGTAAACGTTTTTTATTTAAATTATAGGACCGATATTTTTTTTCACTGACACTGATACATCGTTACGGAACTGAACATACTCTCTTTGAGCTCCTTCAGTGTTTCGACCTCGTGAAGTAGATCCCTGCAGATGCCTCATCTATATAAATGTATACTTTACCACATGCACATTGTGAGCGGCTCATCTGTACCTTCTGTGTACATCTGGTGGGGGAAACCCATTTTTATTAAACTAGATTCCAGAGCCGCTGCCGCTGGAGGAGGTTCAACTTGCTGATAAAGTAAATCTTTAAAATGACTGTCATCTAGAATTACATTATAAGTACCGTTAGTTTCAGTTGCCAACGTCCGACAAACATAGACCTCAGCTGCAAGTCCAATTATTGAACATCGAATGCCCTCTTGTTTCAATTTCTAAAAATTCAGTCTTTATTACAATAGAACAGAATAAAAAAGCAATAACTACAATACGTTAAAATAGAAGAGATAGAGAACTTAAAAATACGTCAGTTTGTTTTTATCTTTCCGCTATTATTGGACAAACATATAGTTAAAAAATAAATTAATGAAACTATAAATGTTCTAATTTTTCTGTGTAGGTTTGAAAAAAAATTTAATCATCTAATTTCGAAAAATTATCGTAAATACAAAACTTAAGCTAACCTTCAAATTCACGGAGAATAAAATTTGATCTCAACATTAAAAATTTGGACCTAATAATTAAAGATGTGACTATACTATTCAGTTTCCAGATGTCTGATGTGGCTTAAAAAAACATTATTAGAAATAAGTCAGCTATTAAATGCTCTGGATTTTATGATTGATGCCATAAAAGGATGCTCTCAGGCCCCCAGGCTATGTAAGTTCTGTAAATCTGGGAAAAATAAACGCATTTGAATATATAAAGTGCCTAAGACAACCTAACGAAACTTATCAAATCATAGACACCATGTCTCAACCTACTTCGGCTCGAACTACAAGAAGAAATAACAATTATTACCAGTCCCCATCAACTTGCGACATTAAACACCAAATAACTAACCTGAGTACGGATAATTCCAGTAACAGAGACATTATTATATCACAAATTTTAAGTCCTTTATTAGAACAAAAGGGTGCTATAAAAGAAATTTCGGATGAAACAAGAAATAATAAGAATAATAAGATAGTTCAGTTAGAAACTAAAGTTAACGAGCTTCGAAATTGTTTACAAGATTTAAAAAGGAATATTTCTCCCACTGCATCAGTCACTGTAGGCATCTTGTCGAATCATTATAATATTACAACCTGCATAATTGTGAATGGGATAATTCCTATAATAGATTGAGTGTACAATGTATTCCAATTTCACCTGATATATATTAGCATTTGAGTACACGAAAATTATATATCTCTTTTACAAATTAACAAATTTCCGAATGTCAATGATGAGTTTCTAGATTTCGTATTTAGTAATATTCAAGATGCAACTGTTTCTCTGGCTGTTGACTATGTAATGGGTACTACTCAGCATTATTCACCTTATCATGAGGTATCATGTTAAGATTTAAAATGTGATGTTTTTTAAATGATTACATTACCTACACAGAATTGATTGGCACAATGTATTTGATGGTGCTGATATCGATACGATAATGGAAGAGCAAAATAAATATATTTAGTTTAATTTATGTTAAATCTACATAATTCTAACTGTAAAAGTGGTTAAGATTAAATAATAAAAATGAACTCTAAAATGTACAACTGAATATCAAATAAAAATCCATAATAATTATAAGTAAAATATATATGAAAAAAAGTTATATACGAAAAGAATCATACAGATTTATATATTTTCTAAAGTAAAAAGTTGGCTGTTTATGCAGGTGGACTTCTCTTCGGAGAATTAACAACGGTCCTGAGCAACTATGATCATATTATGTGGAACAAAACGAGAGATTTTTAAATACTTAATGATGTACAGAAATGTGTAAATTAAAAAATAAAAATAAAATAAACCACTAGGTGTGTTTTATTTCTTTATATTCTTACCTTAATATTCCAGTTTAAATAATATAAAGACGCAATAATGGCCTACTCATTTTATTGACGTTAAAGTTATATAATTAACAAAGTAAAGGATCCCTACTGGTTGATGTGCCTGGCATGAAAATGCCACGACATAGAGACACCAAAACTGCAAATCAGACCTCAATTTCTGTATGGGGATTTACATGTAAAAATTAACTAAATTGCCGCAGAATCGGCACAGCTCATTCTACTAGCACGTAGTTCTGAAGATCATCCACTTCTACAAATTGTAAACTTACTCTCAACATACACCAATAATAAATACACACACCTTTACTAATTCAAGAAACAACATATATACATATTTATCAGAATTATATTCCGATTAACAATAAAAAAAGTTAAACTTATTCATTTGAATTTAAAAAGCAAAATTTCTGAAAATAGCAGAAATAAATAAATTTAAAGATAAATTTATATTTGTATATATTGATGCATCTAACGGTAATAACACAAAGGGAGTTTGGAGCCCACATCCCTCATATTGATTATAACCATTCATCCAGACTTCCAGATTATATTGATATTTGAACAGTAGAAATAATTGCAATAAATAAATCTATTGCAGTATGCCTAGAGAGATACATTAATAATGCCATAATTTTTACTGACTCATTGAGTGCTATATATAAAATAAATAAATGTGGTGTGCACACAAAAAATTACTTATAGATTCTATAAACAATAATATTAACCTAATTCTATCTTGAATTCCAAAAAAGTCACACCAAATCACAGGGAACGTCAGTAGAATATTATCTGTCACACTTTTGCTAGCCACTTGGAAGCTTAAACATACCTTGTACAAAAAAAGTTTGAGGATGTGTCGTCAACTAACTGCACACACGATCCTCGACGTCTTCAATATTTTCAAATCGTTCCCCTCCAAGCAATTCTTTCATGGGCGCAAAACAAAAAATAATCACGGGGACAAATTTGGACTGTAGGTAGTCTAGGGTTTCCAGTGCATTTCCTCCAATTTATCCCTTGTCAAATGGCGGTGTCAGACTAATGGCAGGTAGCAGAAAGCTCAATTAAAGTTTAGAATGTTTAACGGAATGTCAAATTTGACAGCGGGTTCCTAGATTACTGTAAGCAGCTTGTCAAATCCGAAAGCTCGGTTAAATATTCTAAACAGCAATTAAGTTTTGTGCAACCGGAGATTAGCGTTGTCATGAACGATGTCATTTCTGATCGGCATAACTCGTCTTTTGTTTAGGTAGGCGGCTTTTCTGGACTCTAACAACTGGCAATAATAAGCCGCATTCACCGTATGTTGATCACGAAGAAAATCAATGAGTAAAACTTCTCTATAGCCCGAAAAAAACGTTGCCAGAGCTGAGCTGAGACACGGGCTTTGTCCTTCACTAGACAGGCTTCATCCTTTTTTTGCTACTCCTTACACTTCATTCTGTATTCTGAAGTTTAGTAACAGACCCACGTCTCATCACGTGACGATGCGCCTCAAAAAATCCTCACCTTCTTGCCGGAAACGATTAAGAATCTTTCACAGACCTCCAACCTGGCCTGTTTTTGATTTATGGTTAACAACCTTGGAACCCATCAAGCACTAATTTTTCTAAATTCAAGATTTTCACAGATGGCATGAGCACTCCCAATGCTAATACGATTTCGTCGTCAACAGTCACCTTCGATTAGCTCTCGAAAGGCATGCATGTTGTCATCTATGAGACATGATCTTGGACGTCGAATATGACTTCGCTAGTGTTAGTTAGTGGCCCAAGTATACACTCGGTTCTGGAATAGTGTAGCGTTCCCAAATTATACCTTCACACGAGTTAAAATCTCTGAGGGTTTAATTTGGTTAAAAATGTATAATAACACGTTAAGCAACCGACGAAGGAACCTCTTGCTCACTCAGTGGAGCAGCTAACCAAGGTTCCCCCTTCCCAGCTCGGAATTGCTTGCTGAAACTATAGAAATTGTGTGGGAGCAATATTTCAAATAAATCACCCATGGTGCAAATGTGTATCAAGGAATAAGAGAAAAAATTGATTATCTACACCAATAAATATTCTAATTGTTTTGACTTATACTGATTTCAGAAACATAAAATTAATTACCAAATTTGTAAAATAAAATAAAATGAAATTATGAATTTTACATATTCTCACTTTTATACACCATTCCCATTAATCCGAGGCAACATTTCAAATGTCCAAAGCTCCTATTGCACGAAGGCGAAAAGAGATTATTTATCCTTTGTTGGGCAATCTGGTAATCAACCACTTGCAAACCAGTTCTCTATTTAAGAAGTAATAAATATTTTTCAATAGTTTAATTAAATACATATTTGAGGTGAACAACTTACAGAGAGCTACCAGCTTGATATTCCCATAATCGGTTGGAGAATATCGCTGAAAGTAAAAAAGTGGCAGCCGATTCCATATTGATGAAGAAACAAATTAATAGAAATTATTTATTTATTTATTATATGTCTAAGGATTGCATCAGGACCGACAAGGTTCTCAGATATTCTTCTCACACCTCACGTAGTTGGAAAAATTCAAGATAATCCGCGAAAAGGCCGCATTAAAACGTTTGTAAGCCACTTTTTTCTGGACGCAACGTCGCAACTGCTGCGAGAATCATGCCGGAAAATTACAGCTTAAGAAATACATAAAAAGAAATTGTCTGAAATTAATACTATAAAATTGGTCTAAATCTATATTATCTACATTCACCGTTGTGAATTAATAACAAAAAAAGACAATGGAAGTTCAACTAGTTTCTTTCAACTGAATACATATTTTCTTTAATAAAGTGAAAGTAAATTATAACTGTCGCAACGTGTGCACTCAAAATAAGCGCAGTAAATTCTTGTTTCCATGTCTGTAGAGTTGGGAATCTAAAAAGAGTTGAAAACACAAAAGATTAATTTCAAGTACCAACCTCAACTGTACCATTAATATCAGTAGGATCACAAGTAGTTAAACTTCCCATAATAACTAGAATCTCTCTGCTTGCATGAGATGGTAATAGTTTTAAAGAAGATAACGCTAATTCTAAACCATTTTGTAAAGAAGGTTCACCAATTAGGTTTGTTTTTGTCAAAGTTCTAAGGTATTTAATGTGTTTCCTAAAATTCCCTGCTAAATCAGTAAGTTTATCAGCTCTTTTGTTTTGCATTAATAATATACCCATTTGACTTATAGGATTTTGATCAAAAAATTCTTCTATGAAACCTTCTAATATCTGAAAAAAACAACAAAAATTTACAAAATGAAATTCAAAAGACAATAAGGAAATTTTATTAGTTTTATGGATGTATTGATTAACGCTGTGACTAGTCTCGCAGATCTGGTTTACAATTAATTTTAAGTACCAGGGGATTATTTTTCTTAAATACTAAATTTAAAAGAAAAATATTCAGATTTAAAATATAGACACATTACTTAGACATTAAACAAAGAAAACTTAAATGAACACAGAAAACTTTTAATTCAAGATGTTTTTTATAAACAGAAATATATTAGGTAGACAGTAGTGAGCACCTTTCATAATACACATAATGATTATTTTATGTTACGTAAACCTTTAAATAAACAAATTTTATTATTTCTGAAATAAAGATTTTTTGTAAAGTGGAGTGTTATTCATTGACAAGACAAAACAAAGGGAAACTACTTTTGCCTTTATGCAGACCTGGCAGAAGCCATGGAGGCTAAAAACATGTCCACGCCTAAACTGTTGGCAAGAGTAATTGCCCTTTTGATGAAATTTTGCAGGCCTATATGTTTTATGATAATCAGATGCAAACATGTTCACAACGCTCAGGCTACTGATTGGTACACATATTTATGTATAACAATAGTTCAGGAGAAACAATTTGATTTGACAGTAACTTAAAGATTGATCATCAATTGATCTATGTTTTTCGCCGATCAGTGGGAGACTAAAGCCTCAAGCGTTATTAAATTAGAAAATAGTATATAAACTCCGAAGGGATTTTCATTTTATAGCTAATATACTCTGATAAAACACCTAGCCCTTTTAATTATAAAGCAAGGCTTAACCTGCACAGTATGTGGTGAGGAGGAGGACATTTCACAACACTGCTTTTGTAAATACAAAATTAGGGATGCGGCAAAACAAAAAAAAACTAATTAAGATATGAGAATAATCAACAGTTTACCAACACGCACCTCAAAACATCCGTTTTAATGTTTTTATTTTACTTCCCAAAAAGTGAGAAGCGAAAAAATAAAGAAACATTGTTTTCTTCTATCCACATAAATTACATTCTATAGCTATTATCAATAATTATTGACATTTGACTTACTTTCAATGTACACAACATACGAGTGGGTTTAAGATCTTGGCTTGACATAGATTCTGAGCAATCTAAAATTAAGAAAAGATGCCTCATTAATCCAAGTTTGGTGTTTCCTTGTTTCTGTGTTTGCCTACGCCTCTTAGCTCTTAAAATAATATCAGCCACAGAAGCTTCCAGGAATCCATTATCATCTTCTTTAATAGCCTCCCTATAATATAAAACAAACAGAACTTCAGTCAAATCTTCTAAAATAGCATATAGAAATTAATAAATACTTGTCTCTTACAGTAAGGCGCTCGACACTGCGAATATAGGAAATATGCGGACGAATTTGGATGTGTTCATACGTCTGCTGTTTGGCGGGAGACGATGTTAGTTTATTTTTAGAATAACTTATTGTAATGTACTTGTACACATTTTTATTATTTGGTCGTATAGCAAGTCTGCATTTTCTGCGTTCTGCTTCGAACGTCAGAAGGTAATAAGTTTGTTTCTCTAGAAAATAAATAGATTCTTTTAAAATATGGATGTATACGAACGATCATATTCATATTCATATGAAAATGATAGCTAACTTAAAAAGTCAAATAAGTGATTTGAAGGTTATTCACACAGAATGTCAGGGAGATAATAAAGAGCGAATCACAAGAAGCGAGTCAAGGATTCAAAAGAGACCCCAAGTACTCCTACTAGGTGGATCTAATGGTTACAATAATAGAAATTTTTTTTTAAGTCTGTTGTGAAAACTGATTTCGACACAAAATGTCAATATAACGAGTCAAATAGAGATAAGACATAACATCGCTCTTCAAAAAATGTACCCAAAACTTCACAAAAAATGACTATGTGATGATATTTAGCACTATGGAGAATGCAAGTAGAGGAAAATCTATTAAGAGAACCTATATAAATGACTTACTGGAACAAGGACAAAACACTAATGTAATATTTATTGGTTCACACACTGTAAGGAACACACCGGCGTTAAATAAAGTGTTAGAACAACAAAACAGTATGATCCAAAATTCCATTAATAACATAACCAACGAAACAACTCATTTCATCGACTGCTGCAAAATATTGCAGGAATATCAAATTCTAGACAATGGTGAAGTAACCACTAAAGGAAGGTTTCGGGTGCTAAGTTATATATATATATACATTAACTACATAAATAAAAGAACAGTAGCAACTCTCACAGAACAGCAAAACAGCAACAGTCAAAACAAAATTAACGACAACCCAGCACACTCAATCGAGGTCAGTCAAGAGAACAACAGCGAGAACAATAATAACGATAACAGCGAGCAAGAAACGGTAGAAACGCAAACAACATATAATTTTTTTATACCCCCGACTGTCGCAGCTAATAACGGAGATATAGCAAAACATCGAAGCGGAAACCTGTTAGTTTACCATATTAACATTCAGAACCTGCCCAATAAACTGAACCTGTTAGAAGCTCTATGCAAAGAAAAGCAACCCCACATCTTGTGCCTATCAGAAACATGGATAGCTAACCATGCAACTGCAAGTATGAATATCCCAGACTATACACTGCAAACCTCTTTCTGTCATAACATACACCTACATTGAGGGACCGCGATGTACACGGATAACAACCTAAACGTCAACCAATTGAATGTATAAAGGATTTTGCTGTGGAAATGCAGATGGAATGCTGTGGGATAGAACTGGTTCTAGAGTCATTGAAAATAATAGGTATAACTATATACAGACCACCCTTAGGAAATATCTTGAATATTGTTCAAATGGGTGTCAAAATATAATTATATGTGGAGATTTAAATATCAATAGTTTGAAAAAGGACGATTACTCTTTTAAATTGCTAAAAAATTTACTGGACTCATTCGAAATAAAGAATCACTGCACTGGACCAACAAGAATTTTTACTTCGAAAACGGGCAAAACTACAAATACGTCAATTGATTATATGATAACGAATATGGACGATAGTTTGATCCAAAGTGCAATTTCGGAGCCACACCTATCTGACCACACACTGCAAGAATTATTGATTACTATCAAGTCACAAGAAACGACCATTAAAAACGAACAAATAAATAAAAGGTCCCTAACTAAAAAAAATCTCAATTATCTGAAGCAGAGACTGACACAAGAAAATTGGAGTGGTATCCAAGTAACTAACTTCGATTCTGCATTTAAATTTTTCTTACAGTGCTTTGTTTGGCATCTCGAAGCAATCTGCCCAAGAAAACAAATAAAAATAAGACTCATAGTAATTAGTTTACAACCGTGCTGAAGCAAAAAAAAGACAGATTATATGATCTGTATGCCCTGGCTATTCAGACGGAAGATGAGAATATCCATCAACTCTATTAGAAGCAGAAAAAGGAATACAGGAAATCAGTCAACAGCGCCAAAGTGAAGTTCAACAAAGATCGCTTAATGAACTCGGAAAACACGACGAGGCAAATGTGGACTAGAATCAATGAAGAACTAGGAAGAACCAAGCAAGAACCAATACTTCTTAATCTTAACATCAAGGGAGAAATGATGACTGAGCAACGCCAAGTGGCTGATGAATTTGGAATGTACTTTTCGACTGTAGCTGAAAACAAAATTTTGGAAGCGTGAACGATGCCACTACGACCACATATTCTACGCCTGAGCTGCAACCAAATAGTATATTTTTGCAACCTGTGATAATACCTGAAGTGGAAAAGATTATTAAAAATTTGAAAAACAAAAAATCATTGGCATTGGCGACATTCCCATCAAAGCACTAAAAGCAGTTTGCAGTGAAATTGCTAATCCACTTAATGGGCTGATTTCAAATTGTGAGTGCCATAGCTAATTGTGCTATAGGAGTCAACTAGTAAAATTGTGGTACTATTTCAAGATGGCTGAACAAAATTGCAACGAAATAAATGTTTGTAATCGTGACAGAAATCACCCTCTCAGGTTTTACATATCTTCACGCTTTAGCGTCCCTATATGCCAAAAATTATGTTTTATTAATTCCGTAGGTCCGTCTGTGGGTCTGTCGATCAGTTCGCGGCATAGCTTAAAGACTACTTACCCGATTGACTTCAAATTTTGATCAAAAATTAAGAGGCATATGAGGATAACCTGGTAATATTTTGGTAAAAAACCATTATAGCGAAAGAAAATGACGGTCGAGTAAAATGTTAAAAAAATTATTATTAGAAAACTACTTATCCAATTTATCTCAAATTTTGCACAAACATCAAACAGAATGGCAGCTTAATAAAATATTTAAAAATTCAGCTTGAAAAACTATTTAATGGACTGATTTCAAATTGCGTGCCATAGCTAATTGTGGTATAGGGGTCAACTAGTAAAATTGTGGTAGATATTGATAAATCAATCCATAGAAACAGGCAAATTTCCAAAATTGCTTAAAACGGCCAAAGTGATCCCGCTATACAAGAAAGGTGACCATACAAACATAGACAACTATAGACCAGCGTCAATTTTGAGTGCTTTCTCAAAGATATTTGAAAGAGCCATTTACGACAGACTGGCAAATTTTCTAAATACATTTCAGCCTTTCTGCAAGCATCAACACGGTTTTAGAAGCAGAAGATGCACTGAGACAGTAGCAATCGAACTGGTAGAGTTCATACACAACTCGAATCAGGACATGTTGTGGCGGGATTGTTTTTCGACCTATCAAAAGCATTTAATACCCTCAACCTCAAAATTGTTCATCACAAACTTCATCAACTGGGAATAAGGGGGGATGCTCTTGCACTTCTGATGTCATTCTTGGAAAAGAGGTGCAACTCGGCAGTTGCAGATCTGAACAATATGAGATCAATATTGGAGCAGCACAGGGCTCGGTTCTGGCACCACTCATTTTCATTTTGTTTATCAATGATTTGTCCCTTCTAGTAACAACCATCAAGATTGCTGATGACCCAACAGTGGGAGTGTCAGCAATGGATGAAAAGTCCCTTTTGCAAAATATAGCACTGGTATGCAACAGCATGAGTCAGTGGTGTACGCAAAATAGACTGATCCTCAATAAAGAAAAGACGTTGACAGTTAACTTTTACAATCTCAAACCAAAAACAAAAATAGAGGACTGTGCTGATGTGGTTAAACTTTTGGGTTCTTACCTAAACTCCACAAATAGATCATATATGCTCTGGGCTTGGTAGGGCATATTTTGCGATACTGAAACTAAAGCAAACTATACCCGCAGACACGCTTCTAAATTAGTATTATGCCCTGGCTTACCATTACCTCACATATAACATCATGCTTTGGGGCCAAGCACCCCACGTGAACAGGGTTTTTGTGTCGCAGAAGCGTATCATCACATTAATATTTGGGTTAAAGCCACTCCAAACGTATAGGGACACATTGCAAAACTGGAAAACCTTAACAGAAACATCAATGTATATATTTAAGTGTGCTCTTTATGTTTTTTGCAACAAGGATAGCCTCCCACAAAACCAGGACTACCATGATTACCCAACACGTAATGCATCTGCACTGACAGTGCGAAACCACAAAACCACACTTTTTGAGAAGTCACCATACTATGCCTGTGTAGGAATCTATAACCTGACACTTGATGCCATGAAATGTCAAAAATCTGTGGGCCAATTTAGAAAGACTCTCCGAAACTATCCGTCTGAGAATGCGTTTTACTCCTTAAAAGACTTCTGGGACCAGACCTGAATAATGTAGATATGTAAACTGGGTCAAAATTTTAGTGTGTGTTAGGCTGTAAATAATTTTACTATATATGTTCAATGTTAAATGTGTTCATGATTTTACATTAGTATTTAAATATTTTTAAAACATTGACCTGTTCTATATCATATTTGTGATCTTATGTGCAGTATTTAGATATTTTTAAAACATTCATCTGTTCTATATCATATTTGTGATCTCGGTTCTATATCATATTTGTGATCTTAGGAACTAATAAAATGAATTTGAGAAAATTAAAATTAATAATAATAAAACTATAATCACAATTCTGTGCCTGGTGTTAGAGAATTATTTATAAATGCACTGCCTGATAGACTTGCTTCTACCGTTTCAACAGTACACCGTGTCATAAAAAATTTTTTCTACAACCGTCCTTAAAATCCTATTTTACACACTGATTGCAGTAGCTAAAGCTTGTTTTCAAGCACCGATGCGTGAAATACAATGCTTTCCCTAAAGGATTTACTTCACGCACCGGCTCAATAAGAAATGCATGGGCCGCCATTAATTTTAGGCACCGGGCCCGCACTGGTAATAATTTTATTAGGCGGCCGTGCCTCGCAATTTGTATCGTTGTCATGGTAACGAGTTGTCAAATTGCCAATGCAAACAGTTTAAAATAGACACTTTAAGTTCGAATAGTAATTTGAACAGTTTATTATTTTAAGTTATAATAAGCAATAATTATGGACTCTGATATAGAAATGTGTACTCCACCAGATATTACGGAAGCAGCGAAAACAGCTAGTAATTCTCTGTTACCTCAGAAGTCAAAGGAAATTTATGAAAACACGTACAATAAATTTATGACCTGGCGCAGTAAGAACAATATTAAAACCTTTTCTGAAAATGTTTTACTCGCATATTTATCAGAATTGTCAAAAAATGTGAAATCATCAACACTATGGAGTCATTATTCAATGCTAAAAAGTACTATTAGCATTAAAAATAACATTGACATTGGTAAATATCCAAAAGTTCATGCATTTTTAAAACGGAAGAATGAAGGATATATTCCACACAAATCTCGAATATTGGAGAAAGAACAAATTTTCAAGTTCATAAATAAGGCTCCTGACGAAGTTTTTTTATTAACCAAAGTGATATTAATATTTGGGATTGCTGGTGCTCTAAGAAGAAGCGAAATTTATAAGCTAAAAATGTGCGATATTCAAGATTTAGGAAGTGTTCTTGTTGTATCCGTCCCTGATACAAAAACCAAAATAACAAGAAAATTTACCATTACCGAGCATTTAGAATTATACAGAAAATATGCCGCCCTTCGTCCCCAAAATTATCAAGAAAACAAATTCTTCATCAAGTATCAAGGAGGAAAATGTACTCGCCAAGTCGTCGGGATAAACAAATTTGGAAAATTGCCTAGTGAAATAGCAAAATTTTTAAAACTACCACATCCAGAAAAATATACAGGCCATTGTTTCAGACGATCATCTGCTTCCTTGCTAGTTGAAACCGGTGCAGATTTACTAATGTTAAAACAACACGGCGGTTGGAAATCTTCAACGGTAGCTGAGGGTTACGTAGAAAATTCCCTTAACAAGAAAAATGATATTTCAAATAGACTTTTGTCAGTTCAAAATCCAAATATGACCTCGATCACAAGCAGCAATATTATTAACAAATCATCATCAAAGGAGGCTACAGAAGTTAAATTTAGTAATCTAACAAATTGCAACATTACTATTAATAATTACAATAATTATAAAGAAGAAAATTAAATAATTTAACTATAATTTCTATTAAAAAGTTACAATTATTATAAAGTAGAAAATTAAATAATTTAACTATAAGTTCTATTAAAAAGTTACAATTATTATAAAACAGAAAATTAAATAAATAGTTCATTAGTTTAATTTGTATTATATAAAGGAGAAAATTAAATAGTTTAATTTTATTTCGTACTTGTATTATTTACGGTTGTAGAAAAAGTATAGTGTGCAATACGTGCGTGAAGACTTTTATACCCTTGTGTGATATTGTGACCCTCGCCTTCGGCTCGGGCCACAAACATCACACTCGTGTATAAAAGTTAACTTCACGCACTTGTTACACAATATACTATTGAAACATTCGGGTGTGTATCTCTTAGAAGCCATAATCAAAATTCGGCCCCAGTAGAAAATAACCAAAGAGAGATGAAATAAATTATGGTATTGGCTAGTGTTTTGGAAAATCCGACCATTTCTATTAAAACTGTTGCCAAACAGGTAGATTTGAGCAGGAGGTCAATAGGAAGAGTGTTAAAAAAGAACGGATATCGATCGTATAAAGTAAGGAAACCAATGAAATTTTTCCCGATAACAATTTCAGGAGAATGAAGTTTTGTGAAACTATAATGGAAATGGCAAACAACGATGGCAATTTTTTAAGGAATACTGTTTTTACTGACGAATCAACATGTTCATTGCATGGTCGGCACAACTCTGTCATAGTCCATTATTGGTCTTGGGAAAATGTACATAGGTTTTTCGAGTTTAGAACCCAATATCCACAGAAATTAAATATCTGGGTTGGCATGTTGGGTGAAAATATGATTGGCTCATTTGTAATCAATGGTTCTTTAAACGGTCCTAAATACCTGGATCTTTTGCAGCAACAAATCGTTCCAGAAATTAGGAGAATTACAAGGCCAAGATTTAACAGCATTTGGTTTCAACAAGACGGTTGCCCTGCTCATAACACTATAGCAGTTCGGGAATACCTTAATGCAGCCTTTCCAAATAGGCTTATGAGTGGAATAGTACCATCTTATGTCAAAGTCAAAAGTCAAATGACTTTTTTCTCTGGGGTTACGTAAAATCTCAAATTTATAGCTTCCAAGAGAATAGGGATAATAATCCTCAAGAATTACAATTAAATACTGAAATTTTTTTCAGGAATATTAGCCCTAACATGCTTTATAATGTTAGAAGGCGTTTTTATGACAATCTCGGATACTCTTTAGCATAGGAAGGGGGTTTATTTGAACATTTATGATAAATTAAATTTTTATCAGAAGTACCTCATTTTAATTTTCGTTAATATTTTTTAGGAATAAATTTTTATTTTTTTATGAGACAAATCATATTCTCTTTAAAAATATGCAAAGGGGGTATTTTGAACATTTACGTTAAATTTAATTTTTTATTACAAGTAATTTTTATTTTCATTAACATTTTTTACGAATACATTTTTATTTTTTTATAAGAGTGACAAATCTTATTTTCTTCAAAAGGCTATAAGAAAATAGTTGTTGCGGCCTGATAAAATAAATATTTTTTAAATGATTAACCATAAATACGATAACGCGTAAAATCGTCGATATGCGTTGCGAAAAGCGCCCACCCGTATCCTAAAAACAACTAGGCTAGACTAATTCATTCATCCATCCCATCGGATCGCTGTCAGCAGCAGTCGGATTGACCCCTCCAAAAACTGCAACGAATAAAGCAGTGGCGAGCGCCTTACTGTACATATGTCTTAAGGCATGCAATATAGGGGTTTTGTATTATATTTTGCCCTCCAGTTCGAGGGTTAAATATTACAGATAGAAAAAACTTTAAACAGGAAAGTTGTAGCATTTTATCTGTATTATCTTTTAAGAAAATCAAACATTTTTAAAAATCATTAAAATCTACATAATCTATATTTTTAAATGGGACACCCTGTATATTATTATTATTTCGTTCAACGGGTCTCCTATTACCGATTATAAATATACTAGGTTTGATACCTTTATCTTTAAAAACAACCAAGAAAAAAAAAACCCTGCCATAAGACGCAATGTGTCATAACTTCTAACTGGAGGGCAAAATAAAACAGAAAACCCCGAAGATATGAATCGTCATAAGATAATTTCAAATAATAAAAAAATAAAATCATTTGCATAAAATCCTTCAGCCAAAAATAATTTTGATCTTGCAGAAAAAATAATATTAACAACTTTTTCTTTCATTCTCTAAACTGGATATATCTCCTAAAAGTTTAACTTTAAGATCTTTGTTATATAATTCACACAAAAAAATTAGAGATCCATGAAGTTAACCCCTAAAGAATCTCCGATTTGCTCAAATTTTGTTCATAATATAAGCGAATATTTCCAAAAGTCAGCAGGCAATATGAAACTACTCAGCACCAGCAATATAAAGCACTAATGTCAACACCTAGTCTGGGTCGATTAGAAAAACTTTGGGGTCTGAATCGAAGCACCAAAAAGCACTAATGAATGACGCCTAGTTTAAGTCGATCAGGAAAACTTTGGGGCTGATCTTGAAACAAGATAAGCGGATATTTCCAAAATTAAGCAAGCAATAATGAAACTACTTGAAGCACTACTAAAGGCACTAACGAATGACACCTAGTTTTAGGTCGATCAGAAAAACTTTGTGGTCTTGAAATTTAAAAATTATTTGTGAAACTAAAGAAGCACTAATGAATGAGAGCAAATTTAAGCAAATCGGAAATATTTTGAGGGCTGACCTTCAAACAACATTAACGAATATTTCCAAAATTAAGCAAGCAATAACGAAACTACTTGAAGCACTAAAAAGCTGAAAAGATAAAGAACGATACCTAGTTTGGGTCGATCAGAAAAACTTTGGGGCTGACCTTGAAACAAAATAAACGAATAATTCCAATATTAAGAACAATAACAGCAATAACGAAACAACTTGAAGCACTAAAGAACGACGCCTAGCTTGAGTCAATCAGAAAAAAATTGGGGGCTGACCTTGAAATAAAAAAAAATTGTGAGCTAACTTTACAGATCTAAAAATAGTACAAAACTATTTCTAGCGAACTACATGTCTAACATACTCGCCAATCTGAGAATGTTACGCTGCTAAAACCACACAAATTAAAAATTCGTCAATTTCGGAAAGCTTCAAATATACAACCATCTACCACAACATTTTTGAAATACTGAATCGCTAAAAATATTTAGAAAATCTGCACATAATATGTAAAGCATACTATAGCATACAAAAATACTTCAACAATTATTTGTATAATAGGTTAACATGTAATTTTTTTTCAGCAAATTTTAACTAGGCTATTTGGGCTAGTTTAACCAAATTTTGTGTTATTTTCATTCATATTTTGTATGGGGTGTCAATGATCGAAAGAAGCAAATTTACGTCGAATAGGTAAAAGTTGTAGTTGTTTTAATGGGAAACTCTGTATTTGACTTGATTTTTAAATTTTACATGAAACTACAATTTTTTGTATAACATGTTATATGGCTAAAGTTGATAGTTTTTAAAATATTTGGCTTTAAAAAAATTCTTCGAATTTAATGCACATCTGATTAGCAATTTTGCATTATTTGCACAACTAAAAATAAAATATTTTGTCTCTGCACAGAATAAGCATGTTTTCCTAATATTAAAGAAGCGACATTAAACATTTTTTAATCTAAACTATTTCAGCTTTTTAAATGGCACCCATGTATATTTTTATTTAGTCTTGTAGAGTATAAATACAAATCTAAACAAACAAACAAACAAAATAAGCTTTATTATCATAAGAGAAATACCCTCATTGACAAATCAACCTTAAAATTAAGAATGTGTAATCTTATGGGTCTAAATGTTAATAAAAGTAAAATATGTACAAAAATATAAAACAATAGATATACATATAAATTCAAAACATGATAATGTTAATAAAACAATAGACAGTAAAAACCAGCCAAAACAAATGTCAGGTCACAAATAGATAAAATATTATACACATTATAGGGGGTTTTCATAAAATTCCTGCAGGTTGTAATATGCCTTTAGCTTAAGAATATTCTTAAGGGTCCTTCGAAGGGACATTTCAACAGTAATTGACTTCAGGTACATGGGTAAGTGATTGTAGATCTTAACACTTTCATAAATTAATGAGTTTTTAGTTAAGGCAAATTTGGGTATCGGGAGAGGGACTCTGTAACTGTTTCGGGTAGTATATGTACTGTTTCTAGAAAAATAGCTATATTTTTTGTGCATCTAGGAACATGTCTCCAAGATAAAAATGGAAATAACAGTTAAAATTTCTTCCCGTACGAAAAGTGGTTTACAGTGTTCCCTAAATTTGGCTTTACATATGTAGCATAGTGACCTTTTTTGGAGAACAAAGATTGAATTAAGCAGTTGATGGTTACAGTATCCCCAGAAAGTTATCCCATACCTTATGTGACATTCAATTAAAGAATAATATGCCATTTTTGCAGCGTTTGGACCCAACTCATTAGAAATTACTCTCACTATGAAGCACCCAGAAGCAACCTTTTTACTAAGTAGTGTTACATGAGTGGAGAATTTTAACTCATTATCAATATGAATACCCAAAAATTTGATGACAGATGGGTTTTTTATTTGAATATTATTTAGATCTATGCTATTAAATGTACATTTAAAAGTAAGAATGTATGATTTATCACAATTAAAACTTAAATAATTACAGGGACACCATTATTTCACTCTCTCTAAATCCTTACAAATGATATTTATTAAACTGTGGTGATCAGTTCCCCTCCAAAGAAGAATTGTATCAGCGAAAATAGTGCAAGTCCCTTGAATATCTAGAAAGGCAAGGTTATTTACATACAAAAAAAATAGGATTGGGCCCAATACAGAGCCTTGTGGAACACCATCATTTATATGTAGTATAGTAGATTTTCCTTCTGGTGTTCTAACGTACTGTCTTCTGTCTGCAAGGTATGACTTAAACCATTGTAATGGAGTTCCCCTAAAACCGTAGTGCTCTAATTTTTTTAAGAGCAATTTATGATTGACACAATCGAAAGCTTTAGAAAAGTCAGAAAAAACAGCAGCAGTAAGCTCATCTCCGTTCAGAATCAAGTAAAGGTTTTCAAGGAAAGAGAAAATAGCATCGCCAGTAGACCTACCCTTTTGAAAACCAAACTGACACTTGGTCAAAACTTTATATCGTTCCAGAAAAGAAATCACTCTGACCTTAACGAGCCTTTGGACAACTTTACTAAGCATAGTGAGTAAGGAAATGGGGCGAAAATTAGAAGGATCATCGGGATCACCCCCCTTGAATATAGGTATAACCTCTGCAGTCTTCAAAAAAGATGGAAATGGTTTATTGCCTCTGCCAGCACGTTTAGTGCCTCATAGGGTAAGTTTTCAAATATTCTGACAGACATCCTATCACATCCAGAGGAGTTCCTGTTTTTTATATTCATAAATACACTCTTTAATTCATAAGCATCTACATTGGTAAGAAAAAAAGTCTGATGAACAAAACTATTCCCATGCAAATAGCTCATAGGATCCGTTTTTTGTGTAAGAGTAGATTTAAGTCTTTCGGCCACAGAACAATATAAATTATTTAAAATACTAGGATCCAATGATGGTTTATTACATACAACATTGTTTTTTCCCCGAAGATCGTTCACAACATTCCAGTTTTCTTTTGTTTTATTCCTTGCATTGTTAATTCGATTCCCATAATATAATTCCTTAACCAGTTTTATAACACGACGATAAACATTTCTATATCTATTAAAATACTGAATAAAATACTCATTATAAGTAAATTTCCGGAGTGTTTGTAGGCTTCGCATGTTTTTTGAGGAGATTTTCAATCCTCTAGTAAGCCAGGGTTTTCTATCTTTTTTTTTTTTGTTTTAATTTTTAGCAAAGGAAAACTTTTATTAAACAGTCCTACAACAGCTTCGTGAATTTTTTCCAGAGACTCACCAGATCTAAAAATTCCCTGCCAATCAACTTTTTATTTTAAAGTGAAGTTGAAAGGTGGCTCTAACCACCTCATGATCCGAAAGAAGTGCAAGGAAACTTTTATAAAACACATTATATACCTATCCTCCATAGTTTTCGAAATATTTTTAAATTTCTATAATGTTACGTTATTTAGAAAATTGTCAATAGTAGTAGTCAAAATAGCCATAGTAGCTGTCAGTCAAATAAAAATATTTAACCACACAAATTAAAAATTCGTGAATTTCGGAAAGCTTCAAATATACAATAATCTACCACAACATTTTCAAAATACTGAATCGCTGAAAATATTTAGAAAACCTGCACATAATATGTAAAACATACTATAGCCTACAAAAATGTTTCAACAATTATTTGAATAATAGAATATGTATTTTTTTTTCAGCAAATTTTAACTCTTGTCTGATTTTGGCTAGTTTAACCAAATTTTGTATTATTTTCATTCATATTTTGTACGGGGTGAGTTAATGATTGGAAGAAGCAAATTTACGTCGAATAGGTAAAAGTTGTAGTTGTTTTAATGGGACACCCTGTATTTGACGTGATTTTTATATTCTACATGAAATTGTGCCTGGCCCAACTACACGAATACACATGTTAAACCTTGTAATAATACTTTGCCTAGTTCTAAGTAACATGTCTGGTGATATGGTGAAGCACATATCGCAGATTTGGTCTTACATGTTCACCCTTGTTGTAGGTGGATGGGTGTAAACACAATCTTTGGTGTTATATCGCAAGATCTGGGTGGCCATTCAATGAAACCGCGGCGACCAATCTATTTCTGTAAAAAATGGTCGTCCAAAAATTCACAAACGTCCCAATGATAATGGGCAGGTGCACCATCTTACTGTAGCTACATATCTCTTCTTTGCTCTATGCTGAGTGGTCTAAAAAAATAGGCAGCTTAACATTCAAAAAATGTAAGTATATTTGCCCATTAAGTCCAAAAACTTGGGACCCCTGAGGTACTCCCGAAATAATTTCTAGTTTAATAGAATCAGCCTCATGCAACCTGACCCTCTGACATCGTCCGGAGAGATATGACCTAAACCAATGAAGAGCACTTACCCTGAAACCATACCACTCTAGCTATATATATATATATATATATATATATATATATATATATATATATATATATATATATATATATATATATTTATATATATATAAGCTAGAGTGGCATGGTTTCAGGGTAAGTGCTCTTCATTGGTTTAGGTCATATCTCTCCAGACGATGTCAGAGGCTTATCTTTTCCTTGCTTAAAGACTCTGTTTTGCTCCCTTGTCAGATCTCACCTTTACTTAGTGCATATTAATGACATTGGGAGTGTTCAAAATAAATTTTTGAGGTTTTGTAATTTTAAATTTGGCTACCTAGACTTTGAAATATTCCTAAATACCCTAAGAAATAGAAGAGTAGTTAATGATATCTGTTTTATTTTTAAAATTCTTAATGCTGTTATTGATTGCCCACCACTACTCAAGCAGATTTCTTTAAAAGTTCCTGATCGTGTCTTGAGGAGAAATGAGACTTTCAAAGTTATGAGTCATACAACCAACTATGGGATACATAGTCCCCTGTCTAGATCCTTAAAATTCCTAAATGTTCACCCATCCCTCGATCCATTCGGAGGCTCACTTCAACATTTTAAAAAATATGTTCTCGACTGTGTTGACTGATACGTTTTATAAAGCATTAGTCTGTTGCTTGGTTACTATTATATGCTGTTCTTAGTTCTTAGAAAATTGTATTTGTTATCTTTATTTATCTGTATCAATTATTGCTAGTATATCTCTTTTCTAGTATGCTAAGAAAATTATTATTGTATTGTTTCTCTTTCAATGGGGTTCTCCCGTTTAATATTAAATAACTAAATAAATAACTAAATACAGTACATACACCAGTACCAGTTACCCAGTACCCTACTAGAAATAGAAAACATTTTTATGTACTTGCTAAAAATTAAAAAATCACTGAAAACTTTCTGTTTCATAAGGGGTTATCTGCTTTAATGCTCTTCCAGAAAAAAATAAAAAGTTTGGATAGTCTAGTTTGTTTAAAAAACATTTAAAAGAGTTCTTGAAGTAATTAGCTGTATTATGTCAATGTTTTATACTTTTAATGTAAATGGACAACTTTGTTAAAATTGCTTTTTTAGCTCTAAATTTTCTTCCATAATTCTTTCTACTTTCACATAAGGAAAAAATTTTGTAATAAAAGGTTGATATTCAGGTAATAATTTCCGTTATATCCTGTCGCTTTTTGTACGCACTTTTTTTTGCTTCTTTTCAGATACCAGATTTTCTTCTACTTTATTTATGGTTTATGGTATTTTGTGTTATAAACTTCAGTTTCAGAATTGGTATGAATATATTCATCTGAAGTTTTTTTAGATTCCATAACATCTTTAAATTTTTGCAAATAAGAAATGTCTTGAATTTTTTCTTTGGAGGTTTCTTGCATTAAGAGCTAGTTTCAGTCTCGATTTGAATTAAACTAAAAATGTGACTTAAACCCCCATATTCACTGAAAAGGTTTAAGAGTTAGACCAGGTCTAGTTGCCATGGTACTTAAAACACTTAGTTCGCCAGTTATGTTTTGCTTAGGTCACTGTTATTTTGTAATGGTGACATTTAGAAAAATTGTTTGTTCAAGTTATACCTGGACTAAATTTAAACCTCCTTAATGAATAAGGCTAAAAATATTTATAAAACTTACTTACAATTGCCAAGAATGTTTCCAGACAAAATCAGCCAATGCCAACAAGAATATGTTAGCCGCCCTAACTAAATTGATTCAAGGAGGCTAAAACTCTTCTTGCTAAAAATGAAACATCAACAGACAAGATGAGTGAAACTTTTGATTCTGTTGGCAAACACCTAAGCTTGGTAAAATCGGAACAAGCAACAATGTCATTCAAATGTCGTCTAAATCTGTTAAGGATGTAAAGAAAGCTATTCAGAAAACCAAACACAACCAGACCAGTGTCAATGCCACAACTACACCAACAATTATCGCGATCACCTCCAATAGCGAAAGCTTTCAAGTTGAATTAGCTTTAAAAGTGGCTTATAGAGAACTTAAAAGCATATAATAATAATGATAATAATAATTCTTTATTTGCTGATTAACAAGAACATTGTTTGTTACATTCAATTTGAACATGATGCTCAACAAGCAGAAATTGTATGCCTTAGAATGATTTGGGGAAAATAATCACTAATCACCAAGAAAAAAACGAGTCTACAACCTCTAGCGCTCAAGGTAAAGAGAAAATTTTCAATAACCCTCAACAAACAATAGGTAGCAATGAATTTTTAAGTCAAAAGAAAATAGACAGTAAACTTACAGCAGCTAACCTAATTCCTCAAACATAAGTTTTTATTTCCAAACTCTCAAAAAAAGTCTCAGAGACAGTAATGGAATATTTAAAAGACAATTTCGGCACTAATAAAAACTTCTTCGTTGAAAACATACCTGTTAAGTCTGGGGATTACAAGGCTTATAAGATCAATGCTAGAAAAGAACTAGATAAAGAAATTCAAATTCAAATTCAAAATATGCTTTATTGTGCTAAATACAAAGTACTTGTTGACAAAGCTCTGACAAAAATTATAAATTAAATTGCCTAATAAATAAAACATACCTACAATAAAAAACAAAAAATGGTCAAAATACTATAATGTAACTACACATAATTTAAGATATAGCTAAACACTAAAAGTTTGAGGACGTAACACATATTTAAAATATCATTAGTTTATGTCCAATTATCATTAAAATAATCTAACAAACTATAATAGGCTTTTTCCCTAAGTCGTGCTGAAACTAACTTTTTAAACACTTTTAATGTGGGTGACAATTTTATACTATTTGGCAGGTGGTTGAAAATTTTTATGCTTTCATAAATTAGTGAATTCTTAGTAAGAGCGCTTCGGGGAATTGGTACTTGTACATTATTAACCAGTCTAGTATTGTAATTACTAGATCCAGATAAACTAATAATATGATGGTATTTTTTAAATATAAGACATACTGTTTCCAATATAAAAATACAGGAAAGTCAAAATTTTCAATTTTACAAATAATGGTCCACATGATTCTCTTGTATTTACCTGGCAAATATACCTTATTGCTCTTTTTTGCAGGACAAAAGTAGAATTAAAAAGGTACCGGCTACAAAAGCCCCAAAAAGCAATACCATAACGCAGATGACTCTCTACAAGGGAGAAATAAACAGATCTAGCAACAGACAGTCCCAGTTCATTCGAGACAACCCTTACAGCATAACACCCACTTGCAATTTTTTTGTTGAGTGCCACAATATAGTTTTGAAACTTTAGCCTGTCATCAATCATAATGCCTAGGAATTTATTTACTCGTCTATTTTCTAATTCATAACCATCCAAATTTAAACCAGAAAAGGCAAACTTAAAGCTAAGTACGCTTGTTTTCTTAACATTAAAACACAGTAAGTTGGAGTCGCACCATTGTTTTACCTTCACCAGGTCTTCAGAAACAATATTCATAAGTTCATCCTGTGTGGGTGTGCCCATAAAATAGTTGTATCATCTGCGAATACAGTAAAAGAACCCCGTATGTCAAGAGAGGCAAGATCATTGATATAGAGCAGAAAAAGTATTGGGCCAAGCACCGATCCCTGTGGAACTCCATGATTCACATTGCAAGTCTCAGACATAACACCCAATGACTTTACAATCTGTCTTCTCCCAGTCAAAAAGGACTCGAACCATTTAAGTGTATTGCCTCTAAAGCCATAGTTGGAGAGTTTATCCAGCAGTATTCTGTGATTTACACAATCAAATGCCTTGGAAAAGTCACAGAACACCGCTGCAGCCACGTCTCCCATATTTAAGCTTGTATATAACTTTTCAAGAAAAGCAAATATTGCGTCATTAACGCCTTTCGATTCCTGAAACCCAAACTGATTCCTGCTCAAAACATTATGCCGCTTCAAAAAAGAATTCATTCTCCTCTTAACCAACGATTCAACGACCTTAGATAAACAGGGCAAGAGAGAAATGGGCCGGAAATTTGTTGGATCATCCAGCTCGCCCCCTTTGAATAATGGATTAACTACAGCCAACTTCAGACATGATGGAAATTTGCCACAATCAAATGACATATTTATAGACTGAACCAACCCACTGAGAGCTTCATCGGGGAGATTCTCGAGAATCCTGAGGGATATCTCATCAATGCCACAGGACTTCTTATTCTTTATTGATTTAAAAATAATTTTTATCTCATCAATATCAGTGTGAGCCAAGTAGAAAGAGTCACGAATAGACACATTCTGAATGTAAGAAAGTGGATTGATTTGGGGTCTTAAGTTCTTTGTAATTTTTTCAGCTATTGTACAATAAAACTCATTAAGTAAATTCACATCAATAGGAATCCGATTTACATCCGCTGTTCTACCAGTCAAGTCATTAATAATACTCCAGTTTTCTTTAGTTTTGTTACTTGCCCTCTCTATTCTATGTCTATAATACATTTGCTTCACAGTACTAATTACCTTTCTGTAGATCTATCTGTAGTTTAAAAAATAATTCTGAAAATAAAGATTTGTGGTATATTTTCTGAAGGTATGTAATGCCCTCAAATTTATTGATGAAGTTCTTATTCCAGAAGTTACCCAAGGTTTTCCTGATTTCTTTTTTAATTTGCAAATTGGGAAACTTTTATTAAAAATTCCTAAAACAAGCTCGTTAAAGTAATGCAATGGATCACACGACTCACCTATCCGATGCCAGTTAACACCCATACTGTACGTTCGAAAATTATTAAAGTTAGTGGAACTATATATTCTACCATACCTGAATTTTTTCCCTTTTTCTTTAAATAAACCAACTCTTAGTAAGACAGACTCATGGTCAGACAATCCCGAAGGAATAACTGATGACTCACATTTAATTTCAGAAATAAAGTTCAAACAGAAATAATCTATTAAACTACAAGAGTGGGACGAAATTCTTGTTGGCTGCTGTACTACCATTGAAAAGTTAAATGACAAAAATAAGTTTTTTAAATTTTGACTTTCATTTGAATCCGCCATGTAATTGATGTTAAAATCTCCACAAAGAATTATTCTGGAATTCATCTGAATACTGGAAACAAGCATTTCAAGTGATTCCAAAAACTCCCCAATGCTACCATTAGGCGGTCGATATATACAAATTAAGAAAACATTATAAGTCTTACTATATACAACACAAAATTCAAACTTTCCTTCAACAATCAGGAAATCATATTCATTTACAGTGATAATAGGAAAATTTTGCAAAAAAGTATCTTTGAATAAGATCATTGTACCACCATGACCCATCTTCTCCCGCGAATAACTAGCTACAACAGAATAACTGGGAATGAAACAGGGTTCTCCAGGTTTAAGCCAATGCTCAGTGAGCAGCAGTACATCGGGAGATCCAAGAGACTCTACAAAGACAGTAAACTCATCCATTTTATTTTTTAGACACTGAATATTAAGAAGTAAGAGTGATACAAAACTGTCGTTATTTATAAAAAATTTAAATTTAAATTTAAAGGCTCCCTTTCACAAGTAGCAGTTTTATCTGTAATTCTATCAAACCCCATATGAGTATCATCTAGGTTGGTCGACTGAATCAGTGTCGCTACAACAAATTTAAGGTTCATTGTTATATTAGAACCAAAATTATGGATGCAGGTGCCAATAAATGTTGCTAACTTAGCAAGACCCCTGCCATTGAGATAATATCCGGAGGCACAAAAATCTCTATATGAAAATTTATTACAGATGTTTAAAAAGTCTATATTATTAGAAAACCGTTTTAATCTTTCAGCGACAAAAGAAAGCTTCCTATTTACATCAATCAAACCATTGAAGTGACTGGTCATATTACTATAAAAAGGTAAACTACATAATACTAAATTAGTTCTAAAACACTTATTAGCTAACAGAGTTATATCACTTATTCTAATTTGGACGTCACTAACACCTGCCAGGACAACTACATAATCATCATCAGATAAGTCCTGAATGTAACAGTCACAAGTATAAACTAAATCTCTAAATTTTACAAATGGTTTACATACTAGCTGAATATCAAAATTACCCAACTTTTTTGACAAAAAACTATAGAGAGCTCTTCCAAAACTGTCTGTCAAACAATAATTCTATTTTGCGATTTATTACATTTAACAGGTGAATTCTCTACTGATATTGTTTTAGCCATCTCACTGCTCTTTGGAACACTGGAACTGGCAACTTCGGAGACTAAATTTACTGTTTCTTCATCATCGACTACTTGTAATTCATTGCAAATGTTTTTTTGGAAAATGTCATTCTGGAGTTTTTCTATCTCAGTTGATAATATATCATTATCAGCTGTAATCACTTCAATTGATGTAATCATATTTCGATTTATGCAGTTTAATTCTGCTATATCCATTTTTAATTTGTTAATTGTGCCTTCTTTTTCCTCAATTTCAGCATTGTTTATTTTATTTATAAAGTGTTCCGTTTGTGCCACTGTATTTACTGTCTTAGATGTAGTTTGTGTCGATCCTTCTGAAAAAATCTTAATATTCGTTTGACTGTGGCTTTCTCTCGTACTTGTGACGTTCGTTTGAGATGCAACAGATTTATAACACAACTTTGGTTTTTGACTTCGAATTTTATTTTCAAATTTGTCAATCGTTAATCTTTGGTTCTCAATCTCATTCAGAAGTTTTTCCTCATTTGTTGTTGCCACATCAGCAAATGAAGCCGATTCCCTTTTGATTCTTTTAATAAATCTATTTCTATTTTCCAATTCTTTAATTTGCTGTCTTAACTCACTAATATCATTATTATCTTGATTTGCTGCCTCAGAGCATTCCTGTGAGCACCAGACATGGTTTCCATATAGTGGGGTATGATTGCTTACTTTTTCCAAACAACTTGGATGAAAGAGTTTATGACACTGAACACATACCAGGTTTTTAACTTCTTTATTGTTACAACATCCGAATCTATTCATTTTGACTAATTTAGCTAAGCAAAATACTAAAAACAAAAGCAAAATAAATTCAGACACAGCAAGCAGTGAGATGTAACTACCTAAGCAATTCAGCAGCACACCACCACTACCAGCATGCAAAGTAAACAATTAAAATAAGATAAAAGAAAAACAAAATAAAATAAAAAATAAAATAAAAAATAAAATAAAAATAAAAAGCTGAACCAGCTACACTAAGTTTTCAAACAGCCCTGGTATTTAACACCTTCAAGCAAATGAATATTATATGCTTATCAGGTCAATGTACCTTTAATTAAAATAAAGTCATGGTAGAAAAGATTGTCACAAAACAAAAAATTTCAGCATAACAATAGAGCACTAATAATTCCAAACAAGAACTATTTATTCCAAATAAGCACTATTTATTCCAATAAAGCACTAAATATTCTTTATTTTATTTTAAATCATAGCCACTTTTACCTAAATAGTTTGCAGACACATTTTTTTTTGTTGTTGGTGTAGATAAGCAGAACAATGCTATCATAATAAAGGTATGCGATTTCTTTACTCTTGCTTAGAAATTAAAAATATTATAATAAAGTTTTTCACGTTCATGGCGTATAACAATGATTACATGCGTTTGAAAACCACATATTCAAAATAACGGGATATTCACTAACAGAAACATATAAAATACTACACGAATTTAAATCTCTAGAACAACAAAATAACTTTTAACTTTAAAATTTGGGAGCTGATAAAACACGTGTATTGTGTGGATGATTGCTACTTACTCAGTACTCAAACAATTAATGAGTACCCAAAACTGGCTGAAAAACATAGCAGTCGAAAGATACCAACAGAATAGCTACAGCAGAAACTTTAATCGACAAAGTAGCCACTACGGTAGAAGACAATTTTAAGACTCTTCAACACATCAACACACAATGCCTCTCAAATAAAATACCTCAACTGGAGCTTGTATTACAAGAAAAAAAACACAATTCTTATGCATATCAGAACACTGGATGAAAGAAGAACAAGCAAAAGTAACAACCATACCTACCAGGTTACCAATTGATAGCAAACTTTTCAAGAAACGAACACATTCATGGTGGTGTCGCGATTTACAGTAAAAACCATAATTTCAAAACTATTAATGTGTCTCAATTCTCAACAAAATTTATTTTTGAATGTGTAGGAATTTCTTGTAACCTAAAAAATTTAAAAACAACTCTTCTCGTAATATACCAGTCTTGCAATAATGCCATCCTAAATAGCTTTAAAAAAACAATTTCTTTAAACAAAAGCTTTAAATGCATCATATAACTTTAAAATGATTTGGCATGTGGTTAATACCAACTTGGGTAGAGTCAAAAACTTCTAATCCCACAAAGATACAACATATAATTTAACTTGAATAAATAAGGAATTTTGTAATTTTTTTGCTAGTGCAGTGCAAAAATCAACAATACTCTAATTAATAACCATTTTAGCATATTTGATTGTACACTCTGCGAATTTTACCTAGAATGGGCATGTTCTAGCTTGTACAATATCCCTGTGGCAGCTTTAGAAAAAGTGTGGGATTACGTCAAGTACCTTTTGTGTCACATTTTTAATTTGTCTCTAGAGATAGGAATGTTTCCAGAAAGTCTACAGGTAGGAGAAATAATACCATTTTTTTTAAGAAGGGTGATTCAGAAAAAATAGAAAACTATAGGGAAATAACTGGACAACATTCTCAAAATTTTTTGACAAAGCAATTTTAAATATATTAGAAAACTTTTTTATTATAAGTGATAGGCAACACGGATTTAGAAAGAACTTTTCAACCACTACAGCTGCTTTTGAACTTCTTAATTCTGTTCACAGTTCATTACTTAAACAGCTGTTATTTACTAAAAATTACGCTCTTGATATAAGCCATAGATGAAGGAACGTAGAATTAGAGTTAGAATAGGAAATGTTTTATCAAATGAGCAAACAATTACCTACAGAGTGCCAGAAGGCAGCATTTTATCTCCTCTTTTGTTAACACTATTTATAAAAGACCTAGATAAATATATTTCAGAAGACAATAGCAAATTAATACATTATGCTGACAACTGCACTGTAGCAATTTCAGCAAGTCCCTTAGATGATACCGAAAGAAAAGCTAACAATATGTTAATTACATTCTCTACATGGTGTCCTAAGAATAAACAGTTAACGTGTCTAAAACTTGTTGTATGACTTTTACTATAAGAAAAGAATTACCTCACAATTTGGAACTAATGCTCAATAACTATAATAAATTATCCTGTTAATAATACTGATAATTTTAAATTTTTTGGTATCTACTTAGATCCATATATCAAATGATATAATAACTTAGTTTATGTAGCTGGTAAATTAAATACTGCATACTTCTCTATAAGAAACTTAAAAAATATACTGGAAACAAAATAACTATTAAACATATTAATCTTAAATGTATTGTGTACATTTAAGATTAAACATAAGTTAATGAATAGGCATAGTAGGAAGGGCAGACTTTTTTCTAGAAAAAACTATGACAGATTTGCATGTTTATGTTGTGGTGCTTGTTGGCAAAGTGTACTCAATTCTGAGGATCCACTGGAGCTTTTTCATACCAGACTTGTTCAGATTTTCAATAAAGCTTTTCCTATTGTAAATATAAAAATAAAAAATAAAAAACCTTGGGTGACACAAGGCATTAAAATTTCATCAAAAAACTTACGATGCTTACATTACCTTAGAAAGTACTATATTTACAATCACAGCTTCTGTGAGTATTTTAATGAGTACCGTAACATCTATCCAAGGACAATTAAAGCTGCAAAACAATGCTATTATAGAGGCAGACTACAAAAGTCTAAAAACAAACTGAAGGAATCATGGAAAATAGTAAATGAACTCCGTGAAAAAAATAATTGCCATCATGCTGGTACGAAAGTATCATCGGAGAGCCTTAATGAATTTTATTGTTCTATAGCAGCTAGTTTGGCTAATAAAATAGTTAACAAACCTAATCACAGTTTCTATATGAATAAACATAAAGTTTTGCACTCCTTCTTTTTGGAGCCTACAACTCCAATTGAATTAAAGGAAATATTTACTGAAATAAAAAATAAAAATTCTTCGGGCTGGGACGGAGTGGCGGTGAAAATATTTTTGGAACTTCCATGTAATGTGTTAAATGTTTTATCTGAGGTTATCAATGTGTCTTTTGTGTCGGGTGTGTTCCCCTGTTGCCTAAAAAAGCTAATATTATACCTCTGTTTAAAGGTGGAGATACTACTTTAATATCAAATTACCGACCCATTGCCCTTTTGCCAACATTATCAAAGATTGTCGAGAAACTAGTTAAGAAACGTATGATCACTTTTATGGAAAAGCACAAGATTCTGAGTACAGCGCAATTCGGTTTTCAGCCGAGAAAAAATACCACTGAAGCAGAAAATTGCTTCACCTTTCTGGAATCTCTTTACTTGTGTCTGAACGATAAGGAATCAGCTGCTGCAGTTTCCTGCGACTTGTCCAAAGCTTTCGACTGCGTCAATCATAACATTCTTTTGGGAAAATTACAAATTTATGGTTTTAGAGGCAATTGTCTGAAATGGTTTGAATCATATCTAACCAACAGAGTTCAATGTGTTTCACATGATGGCTGCACTTCTAGCCAGAAAACAATCACTTGTGGTGTGCCTCAAGGGTCAGTTTTGGGGCCTGTTTTATTTTTATTATATATTAATGATATAGTTAGTTTGGACATAGCAGGTAAGTTCACCTTGTTTGCCGAGGATGCCACTGTGTTGTGGCATAATAGTGATCATAATAAACTTAGCGATTTGATTACTTCTGATTTAATAAAGATTAAACAATGGTGCGATGCGAATTACTTGACCCTTAACGTTGACAAAACCTGTGTGATGTCGTTTAAGTGTCATCTAAGTGATGTGATTCTTGAAAGCAAACCCTTAAAAAACTTAAAGGAAAATAAATTCTTGGGTATTTGGCTTGACAATGACCTAAAGTTTGCAGCCCATATAATTGCATTATGTCCTAAGTTAGCATCTGGTTGTTATGCTTTGAGAGTTATTAGCAACCAGCTTGACCCTACAATTGCCAGAAGTGCTTATTTTGCTCTCATAGAATCCCATTTAAGGTATGGTGTTTGTTTTTGGGAATCATGCACAGAGCAGCTCTTTAATAGTGTTTTTGTGTTGCAGAAAAGAGCAATAAGATATTTATGTAAAGCTAATGTCCAGGACTCTTGTAGACCATTATTTGTATGTGAAAAAATTTTAACGCTAGCATGTATTTTTATCCTTGAGACCTCATGTCTTATGCATAAGAAATTTAAAACTGAGAATAATTGCTCCCCAGAAAGAGTTTCTCGTCGTTCCAACAGTATTCCACTGCCTATTCCGCACTCATCTCAAGCAAAAAAATCTGTAATATATAATAGCAAAGCCATTTTTAATCATTTGCCAGTGAGCATCAGGCAGATACAGAGTGAACGCCTTTTTAAAAACAAACTTAAATCATTTTTAATTGATAAGACCTTCTATAGTGTGTCAGAGTTTTTCCAAAAACATTTTAATTGATTTTATTATTAAATCTTCAAAAAAAAATTTTTTTTCTTTTAACTTTGTGATGTATTTTAACATATTTACAATTTTATTTCTTGACAAATTTATGTATTGTTTATTTTTACTTTACTTATTTATTATTATTATTATACATTAGTAGTGTGGCAACGTTGCGCGTTCGTGAATCTTTGTTGTCATCGTCGTAATTTCATTAATAAAGCGGGTTATATCGAGGAAAAATAAGTTATACCAAAGTCAGAATGAGTAATTTTATCTGTGCTTGTGATATAAAGAAAAATTAGGTGGTTTTCCAAATCTTTCGGTCTGCAAACGATCCCAAACGTGTGTTTGAGAACGTAACCATTAAAACGGAATTATTTAAAGTTCTCCCGTGATCGCGTCTACAGCGTTGTCAGGATGTCGGATTCGGATGATGAACTTCCATCGGTCTGTCCGACTTGCCAGGAAAACTTTGTTGTAAATAATAGATTTTTGAAATGTTCGTTCTGTAATAAATCTTACCATAATATGTGCATGAAAATTAAAGACACAATCTCAAAAGCTATTGTGGATTGTGCTAATATAATGTGGTTTTGTCACAAATGTGCGGAGGTAGTCTCACAGAACATCATTGTAGTAAAACAGATCCGGCAGATAGAGCAGAAAACAGATGATGTCTTGAAAGCCATAACAGAACTAAAACTACAAAAATCGAGCCGAACCCATGTTGAAGCGGAACCAAAACAAATTACGAATTATGCTAAAATTGTCAAGGAAGGCGTCGTGATCATTAAGCCTAACAAAAAATGCGAAAGTCAAGAAACCAAAAACATAATAAGAAAACAAATAAATGCTTCGCAGCTAGGGATAGGAATTACAAATATAAGAAACGCAAAAGAAGGATCAGTAGTGGTTCAGTGCAGAAACGAATCGGAAGCTAGAAAATTGCAAGCAAACCTTGAGCCCAAAATTGGTAAAAACTTTATAGCATCTGTGCCCAACAAAAAGAATCCACGTATTAAACTTGTGGGGCTGGAAGACCAGTATGATGAGGAACGATTGATTCAGAAATTGAGGCAGCAAAATCCAGATGTTATAACTAAGAAAAGTTATATTAAACTTATAGTGTCTAAAAAAATGGTTAAATCACATTTTGCTATCATTGAATGTGATGCAGATACATTTAGGCGTGTCTTCGAGTTGGGAGAGAACAGGCTCTTTTTAGACCACAGGGCTTGCAGATGCTATGAGTACATAGGATTGATTCGTTGTTTTAATTGTAATCAATACAATCACATATCTAAGGACTGCAAACAACAAAAACATTGTGGAAAGTGCTCAGACACTAATCATGACACCAAGAACTGTATAAAGGAAAAACCAAAATGCATAAACTGTAAGCTGTGCAATGATAAACAACAATTAAATTTGGACATTTATCATAGTGTCTATGATGTTAAATGTCCAACCTACGTAAAACTTCAAGAGAGAGAGAGAGAGAGGCAAAAAATTCAATATAATATCGAGATATAGCAATCCATGTGTACCACGGTGTCGTCAGAAACCCAAAGGCAGGCCAGTAACAAGTGTTTAACAGTGATCCATCAAAACATACAATCACTGAGGAATAAGACTTTGGAAATAGAGAGCTTTTTGGATGGTCTAGTTCAGAAGCCTCAAATACTACTTCTGAGTGAGCACTGGCTAGATCAGGCCACTGCTTCTATGGTGAAAATAGACGGATATTCACTTGTGTCTCTCTATGCAAGGAAACAAATGAAACATGGAGGTGTATGTATTTACTGTGACTGTGATAGTGCTACTTTTAAAAATGAAAAAACTATCTGTGATATGAGTATTGAAGGTGTTATAGAACTTTATGCTGTTTATGAGGAGCGAATGAAAATAATTATATTGTGTTTATATCGTAGAGATGTTGGTATGTATGAATCTTTTATTGGCACGCTTGAGCGGGTTTTGGAGATCATTCAGCATAGCTACTCTAAATATAAAGTCATTATAGCTGGCGATTTCAACTTAAATTTTTTTGAAGATCAAACCAGTCGCAACAAGCAATTAATTGATCTCTTTGATTCATTTAACCTAAAACAATGCATATTTAAACCCACTCGGGAAACTGAAAATTCAGCAACTCTCTTGGATAACATTTTTTGTAATGTTGATAAGAATCTGTTTTCAAGCTATGTTTTGAACTCCGCACTCTCGGACCATCATGCGCAGGTTGTTGGTGTGAATAGTTTAGCAGAACTAAATAATAATGTTAATGATATGTACAGGAGAATCTTTCCGAAAAGTAAAATTGTATCTTTTAAGCAGGAAGTAGAGTCATTAGACTGGTCAACAGTATATGGATTGGACAATGCAAATGAGGCTTACTCTGGTTTTCTAGGACTATTGTTAAATAACTTTAACAACATATTTCCAGTGAAAAAATGTCTTTTACCTAAAAATAATAATAGATGGATAACTAAGGGTATCAGAATATCGTGTAGACATAAACGCATTCTGTTTTATAAAAAAATTAAGGGAAGGGTATCTGGTGCATATTATAAATCTTATTCTAAGATCTTAAAGCGAGTTATAGTGGACGCCAAACGAATGTCAAATAAAAAGTTTTTGGAAAATGCTGAAAATAAGGTTAGAGCTGCATGGCAATTGGTAAGAAACATTACAGATAGTAAATTTAACAATAATACTATTTTAGAAAACTTTATATAAATATAATGATCCTTTTAAAATTCTAAACAATTTAAACACATTTTTTATTAATGCTTGCCCAAATGTCGTTAGTAGCGTGAGGGATACATTTTCATGTAATCGTTCAGTTCAGTCCATGTACCTGAGACCCACGGATAGTCATGAGATCCTTAAAACAATTAAACTGCTAAAAAACAAGAAAACTGTTGGTGACGACAGCATTCCAATTTCTATATTAAAGGAAATAGCAGATTCTATATATGAAAAAATTCAAGATGGCGACAAGTGAAGATCAAAATAACGCGAGTGCGATTAAAACGTTCTTTGAATGTTGTAAAACGCGCCCCTGTAGTTACATGGTGTGCATTGAGTGTGGGAAATTCTTTCACCGTTCCTGTGCATTAAGAGATTTCACAGGAAAAGTCCACAAAATACAAATACTCGACGAAACGAGATTGCTATGCTGTAAACAAAAATTGTCGGGAAAAGATCAAAACATCGATCATCACGATAAAATTGCAGAGCAAGGTGCTGAAATCATGCGTTTGTTAACAAAAATAAACTTAATGGAAAGAGAAAATGAGAAACTAATTTCTTCAGAAAAGCTCCAGTTGCAAAAAAATCAAAAGGTAAACATTGATAATATCGACATTGATATACACAATTACATATCTTAAAAAATTAGTTGAGGAAACCACAGATAAAAATAATATTATAAAAGAAAACAATCGTCTGCTGTTAGAAAGGACAAAACACTTGGAACAAGAACTTGCGCAACAAAAAACATCCTCGTCAAAATTGAGTAATAAATTTGAACGTCAAAACGACGAACCCTGCCATGATCAACTCCAGCTTCTCCCAGATCAGGTAATTCCGGCACGTGAGAAAACTGTCAGTGTCAATGTCAATCGCGACTGCCCTCTATAGAGAAAAACTGAAGGCACGAAAGCAAGTGAAGTTAGCAACCAGAAACTGGCACCAACAACGTTCAATAACGCAAAAGTTGACGTATCAACAGAGAAAATTTATCAGGTATCAACTAATACATTAAAAACATCGCAGGAAGCGGCAACACCGTCGGCAGAAAGTGTGAAGAGCAGTTTTGATGATGGATTTGAGAAATATCAGTCACGAAAACAAAATCGGCAAGAAAATGATAGCAAAAAAAGTGATGGAAAGAAAAATTTTAGGAAAAACATTCGCTACGGCACAAGAGATTGCGAAAATGAATTTGAATCCACCAAGTCAAGTGGAGATCAGAAGATTTGGCTATTTTTATCCAAAATAAAGGAAGGAGTAACTGAAGAAGTGGTGAAAAACCATGTAATTAAATATACCGGAGCCTCTCCTGAAGATGTACAAGTAAAGCAATGCCAACCAAAGAAGCAATTATCAAATAAACTAAGGTACATGGTAGGTGTAAAACCAGAATTTAAAGACATTGTGTACAGTGAAACCTTTTGGCCAAGAGGAACTGCTTATGAAAGATTTAATTTTGCTCTTGGGCGAAATTTTTTAGACAAAAACTAAACAGCTGTAGCAGTAAGTCAGTTATACAAAATATAATTGAAAAAACTAACACAGTGATTCTAAGTGAACCTAAAGGAAGTAATGAACCAGATTCATTTTCAGTTTTTCATCTAAACATACAAAGTGTAAACAAAAAACACCTAGAATTAGAAGTTGTTCTTTCTATTATAAAGCCAGATGTATTTTTTATTTCAGAACATTGGTTATGCAGGGAAGATATAGTAAATTTAAATTTTAATCATTACAGTCTGACCAGTTACTCTGCAAGAACAGCACATAGGGGTGGGGGTACCGCCATCTATTCAAAAAAACATTTGATAATCTCAAATATTATAAGTGACAGCACACCAGTTGAAAAAGACTGTGAGTTTTCTGTATCCGAGATAAAACTTAATAAAACAAATTACATATTTATTAGTATTTACAGATCTCCAAATGGAGATATCAATATCTTTCTCTCAAAAATTACAGAATTTCTAGATGAGATATACTGTCCTAATAAATACATTATTATAGGTGGAGATTTTAATATAAATTTTGCCCAGAACAATCAAAATACTTCATCTGTGCTAGATCTTTTCTCTAGTTATAGCCTAAAGCCCCATGGGGAAGGAATGACTAGGATTACTGCTGTTTCTAGTTCACAGATTGATAACATCTTCAGTAATATATTGGATGAGGATTTGTTAAACTGTTCTATATACATAACAAATATCTCTGATCACTATGGTCAAATCTTAAATTTTAATATTCCAAGACAAGTAAGTAAACAGAAATTTATTAGAAAACGCTTTTTCACTCATCAAAATATAACCGCATTTACTAACTATCTAAGAAATGAGCACTGGGAGGCAGTATTTCAGGCCATAAGTGTCGATGAAAAATATTTAACATTCTTCAACATATTCTATGATTACTTTGATATATCCTTTCCAATTACAACTTCCCGATCCAAGGATTCCCATCAGAATTGGGTAAGTGCTGAAATAAAAGAATACTCTGCTTATATTAAGGACCTTTATGTTTGGTATAGGCAAACAAATAATATGGTCATCTATAATCAATATAAAGCAGAAAGAAAAGAATATAGAAAGTTTATATCAAATTATAAGAAATGTGTTAACGATAATAAAATATCTAATTCTAATAATAAGGTTAAGTCAGCATGGAATATATTTAAGGTTGAAACTAACAAAAAAACATCACATGCTAAAATCTCATTAAGTTCTGGGTTAGAGGGGACTACAGAAGATCCCTTGGTTATTGCTGAACTGTTCAGCAAGCACTTTAACACACCTGTCAATACTCATTTAAGCTCAAAAGAGCAACCTAAAATTAGTCAGAACCAAACTCTATTTCTCACACCTGTAGATGAATCTGAATTATACAGAATTATGATGGACTTCCAAACAAATTTTCTGTCGGACTTGATGAGATACCAGTATGCATTTTGAAATATGCAGCCGAGTTTGTTTGTACTCCATTGGTCAATACAATGAATGAGAGTTTCATATCTGGTATTTTCCCTACAAAGCTGAAAGAGGCAAAATTAGTCCCTATTTTTAAAAAAGGAAAACCACATGAAGTAAGCAACTACAGGCCGGTGTCACTATTGTCATCGATGTCAAAGATTTTTGAAAGAGCAATATATACAAGATTAATGAGTTTTTTACATAAATACAATATCCTAAGCGACAACCAATATGGCTTTAGACCAAGTAGATCTACAGAAATGGCAGTTTTTAAAGCAATAACCTACATTACAGAAATGGTAGACAGGAATGTAAAAGTCGCAGGCTTATACTTCGACCTTTCGAAAGCCTTCGACACCATTGATCACCAGCTATTGATGGCCAAACTAGAGGCATATGGACTGAGAGGAGCAAGTGCCGCATTATTAAGTTCATATCTCGCAGAAAGACAACAGTGTGTCTGTGTCACTGAGGATGGCAAGCAATATTTCTCAAAGGCTATTGAAATGAGGCAAGGTGTCCCTCAAGGCTCAATATTGGGTCCCATTTTGTGTTTGCTGTATGCGAACAGCCTCAAGGATGGATTTCCCTCGGGACTGGTGTGTCAGTATGCAGATGACTCATCCGTAATGCTGGGATATGGCTCCGTGGCGGAGTTGTCTGGGGGATGTTCGAGTGCAGCGGAGCAAATGCAGAGATGGTGCCAGAGTAATTGCCTAACTTTAAACGCCGACAAGACTGGTCTACTAACATTTGAAAAAACATCATTAAAAAGCTACTCTTTATAAGTTAAACTGAACGGTAAATCTATCCCTGAACTTAACAGCATCAAGTTTCTGGGGGTCATCATTGATCCGACTTTGAGTTGGGAGGTTCATACCCAGGCTCTTCAATCTAGGTTGAATAGCTTTTGCGCTTTAATACGCAGAATTAGAAATTCACTCTTCATAGAGAGTATTCGCATTTTCTATTTCGCCTGCGTGCAATCCATCATAAGCTATGGTATTGTATTTTGGGGTTCCTCAAAATATGCTAATAATATATTTAAAACACAAAAGCGTATCATCAGATGTATTCTCAGATTGCATCCTCAAACATCTTGTAAACCTCATTTTAGTAGTCTGGGTATTTTAACAGTACCATCACTATATTTCTTGGCACTGGTAATGTTTGTAAAAAAAAATCCTCATCTATTCTATACCAACATAGATTTTTATTCTGAATCGATGACGGTTGTAACTAGAAACAGACATGGTCTTAGTGTACCCTCACACAACTCAACCTTTTTCGAAAGGGGCCCTTACTATCAGGCTATAAAAGCTTTTAAGTCACTACCAAAAAATATATCAAGTACTGCAAGTACTAATATGTTCCGCAAGGCTGTGATAAGGTACTTGCAGAGTAAGTACTTTTATTCATTTAAATTTGAATTTTAATTACCATTACCAAAAGTTTTTTTATTGTATCTATTTTATTTTATTGTATTTACAATATTTTAAGTTTAAGATAAGTATAGAGATCTTAGTGCCATTTGTAATTTTTTAAAAAATTTTAATCTGTAAATTTTTAAAAAAATTTTAATCTGTAAATTTTTGTGTCTAATATTAAAATAATTTATATACATTGGTATGCAAGTCGTAATCCACTTTTTTGTTGACGTTTCTTTGTCATTGTAAAAAATGATTTTGTTGGAAATAAAGATATTATTATTATTATTATTATTATAACCTTTGTCACATATTATCAATCTTTGTTTTACTACAGGCACCTACCCAGATCTTTTAAAAAATGCATTTATAAAAGCAATACATAAGAAGGGAGAATATAATGACGAGAATAATTATAGACCTATCTCTCTCCTTTCTAATATCAATAAAATTTTTGAAAAAGTAATATATAGCAGATTAATTGGTTTTCTGGAGAAACATGCATTGTTGGCTAAAAATCAGAATGGTTTCAGGAAGGGAAAATCCACCATCAGAGCTATCTATCAGTCTCTTTCAAATATAATAGATTCACTGAATAATAACAAGATTACTATGGCCATGTGTATGGACTTGTCCAAAGCTTTTGACAGTGTTAATCATAAGACGCTCTGCGCAAAACTTGAAAGTTATGGAATTAGAGGAAATGCTCTTGAGTTATTGAGATCTTATTTAAAAAATCGAACGCAACAGGTAATGGAAAGAGACTCTTATGGTAGATTGATCACTTCGGATAGGATTGAGGTTTCTAAGGGTGTACCCCAGGGATCTATTCTGGGGCCTTTGTTGTATATTCTGTACACTAACGAACTCTGTGATATAACTGGATACACTACAATTCTTTATGCGGACGATACTACTCTCATCTTTACTGAAGGAAATCAAGACGAAATGTTGGCTAGTGTACAAAGTGCATGTGATACTCTTGATAGGTACTTTTCAGTTAACGACCTTCTTTTAAATGTGTCAAAGACACAATGTCTTATTTTTGGCAATCGATTGGATCATAACCTATCTTTTTCTTACAAAAATACTGTATTCAGCACATCAGAAAGCATATCTTTCCTAGGTATTAATATTGATCGGAGATTGGACTGGAGATTGCATGTTGAAGGGGTCGCCTCGAGTATTGCCAAATATTGTTTTGCATTGAGGGTTCTGGCCGAGAATGTCGGCAGTGATGTCGCATTATCGGCTTATCATGCTTTTGTACAGTCTAGAATAAGATATGGCCTGATATTCTGGGGAAACTCACCAGAAATAAATATAATCCTACTACTTCAGAAAAGATGTATCCGCAGTGTGTTTAAAATGAGTTTTCGAGAAACTTGTAAACCAGTTTTTGTTGGGAATAAGATTTTAACTGTCATGTCAATGTATATTTTAGATTCTTTTATGTTTGTCCATAAGAACAGAGACCTGTTTGATTCTGCAGTTTTTACCCATGATCATGCCACCAGATATAGATCCGATCTTGTAAATGTCAGATGTAGTTTTAGTTATTTACAAAAAAATGTTCCTTACACTATAATAAGAATTTTCAATCATTTTCCAGAGAGTGTACGCAACCTGTCTCAGGCTGTGGCCAAAAAGGCTGTAGTTAAAATGTTGATAGGAAAAGCATATTACTCGCTTACTGAGTTTTTAAGTGATCATAATTTAAATCATGACTTGTCAAGATGAGAGTGTTTCCTGATATAAGTTTATAATATAATTTATTTTAAATAATAGGTGGAAATAGGGACTTTAAATTTTAAATTTCTTTTTTTTTTTTTTTCCTTTTCTCTTCTTTCCTTTTTTTCATATATGTATATATATATTTTTTTTTTTGATTTTTGTTCTATGGATTGCTGGCGCTATTACTAAAATATACTACTAAACATATACTAATTTTATTGTAAATTTGCTACTTATATTGTGATTGTTTTACATTAAGATTTATAATTTTAAGTTAACAATGTTCCATAAGCTATAAGTTTTTTTTTTTTTTTTGGGACAAATAAATTTTTATCTATCTATCTATTTATTTACGTTTGTATTAGTTCATTTTTACATTTATGTTAATTGATATTTAGTTTTTTCATATAATTATAATTATTTATATTGGTCCCCATTATTTAGGTGCTTAATTATTTGAGTGTTTATTTTTTTTCTTTTCTTTTTGGAAATTTATTATGAACCAACTAAAAGCTTGCTTCTTGTATGTTATTTTGTGTTATTTTTTTGGGCAAATAATTTGTTGTTCTTTTAAAATTGTATTTTGTTTCTCAGCTTTGTCAATGAGTTTTACTTCTGACAATAAAGCATGTTTTGAATTTGAATTTGAATTTGAATATACTATGCTCTCACTTATAGCCATTTAAGTTGCGGTATCATTTTTTGGGGCCAATCAACAGAATAAACCAGATTATTTATATTGCAGAAAAAAATAATCCGAAAAATATTTTCACTTAGACCACTAGTGTCATGTAAGCCTTACTTTCTCCAACATAAAATACTGCCATTTCCATGTATTTTAATATTGCATGCAGTCTTATTAGTCAAAAAAAAAAATTGCATTTTTCGACAAACCTTGACAATTCATGATTATCCAACCAAAACTAGCACCAATATATCTATACCACACTACAAAACAACTTCTTTTCAAAAAAGTCCTTACTGTTTTTGCAGCACTATGTCTACTGCCATACCAGCGAGTCTTAAAGCAATAAACTCATATAAAAAGTTTAAAAAAGATGCAAAAAAACTATCTTCTTGATAATTGTTACTATGATGTTAAAGAATACTTTACATTTATATGTTAGTGCTTTGTAATTTTATATTAAGTGTTAATTTTAGCATGCTGAATGTTGTTTCTTAAAATTTCAATTTTTTTGACTTTATATCTTTAGATCATAAGACATAAAAATAAATAAACAACTCTCAGCCAACAAAGAGCATAGGTGCTCTTTTTTCTTCATAAAACAGTTTTAGTAGAGTTGAACACAATGTACAACTTACTTGGCTAGTTATTTCTTCATTGTGCCCCATTTGCACAGTAACTCCAATATTGTCTAATTTAGTGAAGATATATTTTTTCCTCTATTTAAATCCGTTGAACTACCAACTATTTATTATTTAGCGCACCAGTTAAATATGCTAATTCAGCTTAATTTCTGAATCCTAGCAAATTACCTGTTAATGCTCGTATCATAGTGATCATAACACCCAACATTTAAATTATTTGCTGTTATCTTTTAATTTAAAAATGCATGTTACATGCCCAACAAGAATAACCTTACACTTTTTCATATCAAATACATTTTTAATAAGAGTTTTCCTATTGGAAATATTAGGATAAAAAAAAACCTTGGGTGACACAAGGCCTTAAAATTTCATCAAAAAACTTAGTGGCTTGCATTACCTTAGAAAGTATCATAGTCACAATCACAGCTTCTGTGAGAATTTTAATGCGTACCATAATATCTATCAAAGGACGATTAGAGCTACAAAGCATTGCTATTATAGAGACAAACTTCAAAATACTAAAAACAAACTAAAGGAATTACTGCAAATAGTAAATGAACTCCACGGCAAACATAATCATAGTCAGCTTAGACTGAAGGTATCATTAGATAGCTTTAATGACTTTTATTGCTCTATAGCAGCTAGTTTGCCTAATAAAATAGCTAATACAGCTAATTATGGTTCATATATGTATAAACATAGAGTTCTGCATACTAAAAAGAAAGAAAATCCATTTGGGTTGTTCATAGTGATGAGCGATACTTTGATTTTGTAGTCCCAGTGTTATTTGATACCATTGATTGATTTTTTAATATCAGTGAATATAAAGAGTGATGTAGTCACGGTTTTGAGTAATCTGTTAAAAGTTATAATGCTTCATTATAGTTTTAAAAATAATATAGTTAAATGTAATTCACGTTTACAAAAAACAAGCTCTGTTGGAAGAGACACATTTAATTTACTTCCATTGAATTTACAGGAATCACATCTGAATGCTTTTAAGCAACGATTCAAAAGGTACATAGCGCACTTAGCACCTTACTCCATTAATGATTTTAGAGAAGCTTTGAGAGGGAGCAGGGATTAAATATTTTCCTGAAATGAAGTTAAGTTCTCATTATTGATACTGTTATAATGTTTGTGTAATTTTTTTCCTGTTATTGTAATTTTACCTTTTTATCCCGATTACTTACTATTAGATAGTGGCTTTTAATTACTTTAATACCTTTGACTTGTACTGAAAAATGTATTTTTTTCCTGAGATTAATAAATATTATTATTATCATTATTGAATTAGCAGTTTCTTGAGTTTCTTCACAGATGAAGAAGTCTGTGAAAACTGTGCTCAAGACCATAATGTGAAGGATGATATTGGATTCATTAAAGGCAATAGCAGAGGTGGTATACAATAACAAACTTACATTAAACAAAATAAAGACTACATTATTACATTTTTCTTTGCGTCCTAATGATACTAACTTAGATTTATTTGAGGAGTCGGACATGCATTTGAAACCAGCAAATAAAACCAGATTATTGGGTGAAACCCTTGATTCTAACCTTAAATGGCTACCACAGATCGAGGAAGTTTGCTTTAAATTACGCAGTGGTTGTTATGGACTCAAATTTATGTCTATGCATTGTAGTCAAGAGGTAGTTTTGACTTTGTATTAAGCAAATATTCAGTCGAAAATTCGATATGGCATATTGAACTGGGGTAGGAGTGCATATATTAATAGTTTTCCTTTTGCAAAAGTATGTTGTCAGACTGATTGCTCGGTTGGGGTGTAGGGACTAACGTAGGGACGCGTTTAAGGTACTTAAAACACTAACTGTGACAGGAATATACATTTACAAAGCTTGCTGTTTTGTGTATAAGAACAAAACATTGTTTCAAAGTGTTAGATCTGGTCATAGTTATGAAACACGACACAAAATACTTTTATTACCAGAGCATCATACATCTGCGGCTTATCAAAAACATATTTTTTTTACAGGTTGTGATTTTAATAACAAGTTAAATGATCATATTAGAAATGCTATGATAATAATATGAACATATTCAAAAATCGTCTAAAGAAACATCTCCTTGAAAAGAATTGTTATTCGTTGCAGGAGTTTAGTTAAAGGAATGTGTATGTTATTTTTCCTTTTTATATATTTTTATGTTTAAGTGTATATGTATAGATTCGTGGTATTTTTTATCATTGACCTTTTCCTCAGTTATTGTACTACACTTTTAAATTGAAGAAATAAACGATTTTGATTTGATTGTCCAAAAGTCCAAAAAAAATCTGGAAGCTGTCTGGAAGCCAAATCGAGATACAAGCTTAATTACAATGTTGAACATGCAGCACATGATCTTGTCCGACCTACCAATATTTGCTAAAAATGTTGAAGAGCAAAATAGATTATGGCTATAAATTGTAACGGCTCAAGAACAACAAGAAATCTCTGAACTTTAAGATCTGTACATGTTACAACCTGATATTCAACAAAAAACTTTACCTAAAAAGCAAACTACTAAATATCTTACATCTCAACATACGAAAGATTAGAAAAAACTTCCAAGACTTGTTAACATCGTTCCAAACATACAATCTTCATTTCTGTGATGTCATTATTTTGAGAGAATGTTGGCATATCCAAGAACAATACAGTATCCATGGGTATGATATGTTTTGCAATGGTGCTGATATTGATTGATAAAAATGATGGGGTGGTGACCTTTACTAGATCAGCTTTAAATGCAAATTTCACAAAAGTAACACTGAATAAATCTTCAGTTACTGTTACTAAAATCAGTTTTGCTTTTGACAATATAAAATTTGGAATAAATTGTTTGTACAGACCTCCTTCGACTAATGTTCAATATTTTCTAGAGGATATTGAAAACTACCTGCTAGCAAGTACCCCAAATCAAATGGACTTTTTAATAGTAGATATAACCTCTGTGATCTAAATGATAATCATGTCAGTTCTTATATGTCAATATTAAATATTTTGGATTACTGTCAACCATTAGTGGTCCCACTCGGGTAACATAGGATACCAGTTCATGTCTAGACCACATATTTGTAAGGAGAAAATTAAAAGTAAACTCACTAAAATATAGTTATTTCATTCTTGATTCTGCAGTAACAGACCATTGTCCTGTAATGAATAATATTAATAAAGACAACTTTCATTCAAACTTACCTCTTAAAGCTAAAATGTTCACCACTCATAAAACTGATTATTGTCTCTTATAAAATTTGCTACAAAATCAAGACTGGTCTAGTGTTTTAAAATCGAATGATTAAGAAATTGCAACAAATGAATTTTATGAAATATTCCATAGTTTTTTAAACAAATCAAAAAGTAGAAAAATATATAATGCAAAACAACATAATAAAATTAAACCTTGGATAGATAACCAATGGCATTATAAACTCTATTAAAACAAGGGACAAAATGAAAAAAAAATTCGTTCAAATTTTAATCTTTTTGATTATAACAAATTTAGGGTGTATCGAAATAACCTTGGTAAATTGAATAATAAATGTAAATATGACTATTATAAAACAGAATAAGAACAATGATAAACAAATATACAGGATAATTTCTTAAGTCACAGATGAATCTAAAACTAAGTCTAGCAAAAGGATTGTTATACAGAAAAATGGTACTAATTTTCCTAACGAAACTGATATGGCACACTTTTGCAATGATTATTATATCAATATAGGACTGGAAATCTATAAGAATATTAATAATCTCACAGATGACTTTAGAACTGATCCTATCATGAATGCTTCTACGTTTTTAAAGCCACTTAACAAAAATGAGTTAATTACCCATATAAAGTGTCTTAAAAATAAATGTAGTTTAGATGGTATTAACACCAAAACTATTAAATTTGCTCATAGGTTTGTACTAGATACTTTAACACATATTATAAATACAATTTTTAAAACTGGTAGAGTTCCAAGTAAATTCAAAACTTCATTGGTTACCCCTATTTACAAAGCAGGTGATAAAACAATCATATCTAACTACTGGCCTATATGTGTAATCCACAATTTCTCCAAAATTCTTGAAAAGTGCCTTAAGCAAAGACTAGTTGATTTTCTTCAAAGCAATAATGTTCTATCAAATTGTCAATTTGGATTTAGAAATAGTGTGAGTACTGAGAAAGCAATTTGTGAATTAACTAGCCAAATAACATCTAATCTTGACAAAAACAAGAAATGCCTAGCAGTCTTCTTGGATCTGGCGAAGGCATTTGACACCGTACCCCATGACTTGCTTCTCAATGCTCTGGATACTTATGGAGTTAGGGGTACTGTGTTGGATGTCTTCAGGAGTTACTTGGATGGATGGCAACATGTGTTAAAAATATGTGAGGCTCAGAGTAGCCCACTGACCGTAAAAATTGGCATTCCACAGGGAACAGTCTTAGGTCTCATATTTTTTATCTCATATATAAATTTTTAACATGTATGAATATAGATGGTGGTAATATCTTATGCTGATGACATGGCTGTGATCTTTGAGAGTCATAGTTGGGATCAGATGAAGGAGTTGTCCATTAATGGTATTGCGGCTATTAAAAACTGGCTTGACACTTTTAAACTTACCCTAAACATCACTAAAACGAATTACATTGCATTCTCATATACTTCATCAAATCGTCCACCATTTAAGGAACTCAGCATACAAAATTTAGATGCTCCAATTGCTGAAGTCAACTCGACAAAATACCTTGGAATTGTCATTGATAAGCATCTTAAAACTTATTTAATGCATATTTTAAAACATACAAAAAGTATAAGAATATTAATTCATCGATTTTATATTTCAAGAGAAGTCCTCAATAAAAAACTACTGATTTTACTATATAAAGCACTGGTAGAACCCCTGATAAGATATGGTGTCATGGTTTGGGGAGGCCTGTACAAAAATGCTTTACAATCATTGAATGTTGTTCAAAACTTTATCATAAAGACCATTCACAAAAAAAATAAATTCTACTCAACTCACTTGTTATATTCTGCAAATATACTAAATGTAAGATCTTTATATGTTTTATCAACAGCTGTGTTTGTCCATAAACACAATCATCTAAGAAATTATGTAAAATTCTCATGAAACTCGCAGCAAGATTAATAGAAATTTAATAATACCTACTAGTGTCACCAATATTAGATATTAGATCAATAACTACTTAGCCCCAAAAATGTATAATTTGCTTCCCTTAGATATCAAAAATATACTTAATCAGAAAAATTCGCCAAAAGTTGTTGAATATTCATAGGCACAAATTGTTTAAAGTTTGATGTATTATTTTAGATATCTATTGGGAATTTAGCTATATCACATGTTACAGACCACTCACCACTTTAGAATTTCTGTGTTATATAATTATAAGTAAAATTAGTTACTTTTATTAACTTTGTGATTTTTGCACATGCGGAGATTTCGTTCTCTAGGTGCAGTAAACTGTAAATGCATATATATACTTAATTAGAAACTGAATCTGTATCCTGTTGTAATGTAAACAAATCCATAATAAATTTGATTTGATTTTAAAGGTAGAAAGGTATTTAAGTTTTCTTAGGGATACGGCAAGAGAATCAAAGGATGACTTTTCTTATTAAAATATAAATAACGTTTTGAGAATTATATTAATAAAAACCTAAATATGTAATATTATATCATTTATTATAAATATTAACCAAAAAAACAAAGTAAAAAATCAACTAACAAATTCAAATAAAAAAGGAACGCTTTATATTTTATCATCAATTGACAAAACATGTCCACAACTCTTGGTGCTTTTTTTCTTAGAAATAGGTGCCACTTTGATCAAGTTTTATCTCACCACCTATTTTTGGTAGTCATTTAGAACTCTACTTTTGAAATTTTGTGTCTTGTGTTACTAAAATGAATAAATACATTATTCAACTCTATCAAATTTAATTTAATGTCTTCTATGCAAAGTGTTTTTTTCAGTACTAGTTCAGTATAGAAAATATTTAATAAACTGTGAAATACTCTTTTCCAAAACTATTAACAATTTATATTGGATAAATATGATTACTTAAAATCACTGCCTAACCAAAATAAGTTAGAACTAGTAATAAGTGATACTAATTTCAATCTATTAGATACAGTAAATAATGAAAACTTTAATTACCTATCAACCATGTCAGAACTTGAATTTACCTGCTAATTAAATTTCATCACTAGAAGTGATACAAACAGCTGTCTAGACCATATATTTGTTAAACTTTCTAAAAGTACAAATCTATTTAAACTAAAGTCCTTCATTTTGAACCTCACATGATAGACCACCCCTTCCAGTAATGATCAATATCAAACAGGTCTACATGAGCCAATATATAATACAAACAACACATAAACAGACTAAATCCTTCTTTATTACTAAAATAAATATAGAACAATTAAAAATGTCATTAAGAAATCGAGACTGGCAACTGGTTAGAACCAACCATAATCATGAAACTACAGCTGAAAAATTGTTTTGTGTTTTGTTTACAGAGTCCTTGGAAGAAGCAAAAACAGTAACAACTTTTAAACAACATAAAAAAACTCAAAGAATGGATAACTACTACATAAACAACATCAATAAAACATAGAGACAAATTAAAAAGAAAACTGTTAAAACACTAGTCAGAATGGGGAAAATGAATACAAAGCATATAGAAACACAATAATAAGTTAATCAATAAACAAAAAAACAAATTCTACCAAAATAAAATTGAAAAAGATGACTAATGACGCATTATATGAATTTGCCACAGAAATCACTGCAAGCCTCAATACTGGAAAAAAATGCACTAGACTCTTTCTTGACCTGTCGACACAGTGCCGCACAATCGATTCCTTGACGTTCTTGAACATTATGGAGTCAGGGGCACTGCATTGACATTAATGATAAGCTATGTGAGAGGCAGATTTCGGGTGGTTAGATTGAACAGTGTGAATAGTGAAAGAAAGCAAATAGAGATTGGACTTCCTCAGGGAACGGTTTTGGGACCACTATTATTTGTAATATATCTGAATTCTCTATTAAAAATGGACATTGATGCAACAATAATCTCATTTGCTGACCATACTGTTTTAATTTTTAAAGCAGCAAATTGGAATGAAGTCAAAACTAAGATAAGTCTTGAAATGGCTAGGGTAATGACGAGGCTGAATACAAACAAGCCATCACTCAACTTGAAAAAAAACAAATTATATATCTTCTTCATTAACAACAGCAACGCGTCCATCCTTTTCACAATAGAAGAATATAGAAGAAGTCTCCAAAATAAATTATTTAGGAGTGATCATTGACCAATATATGCGATGGCATGAACGCATAGATTATATTTCCAACAAAATATGTAAATTAACATTCAAATTTTATTGTTTGAGGGATATTTTAAGCACAAAAAATCTATAAGATATGGGATTTTGGTTTGGGGAGGTCTATACAATAGCATATTATATAAATTAAAAATCATTCAGAAATTTTTTTTAAAGATTACTTATAGAAAGAACAGATTATATCCCACAGATCTGCTTTTTTCATATAATACCTGCAATGTTAGAACCATATACTTAACTTCAATCTGTACTTAAATTCATATCCGTAAAACATTACAAATAACTGTTGATCTCAAACACAACACAAGAAATAAAACTAACAAACAAGTTGTATATTAACCTCAAATACATAAATTGTTTAGCATTTAAAGCTTACAACATGCTTTCAGATATTATTATTATTATAGAGTAGTAGGGGATGTAAGTCGATGAGACTACTCTGTTTGCAGTTTTTTAGTCTTTTAGGTTTTTTCACAGATACATTTCACACAGAGAAAAGTATTTGTCATCACAGACATATTATACTGCACTATACTACAATGCAGTCAGAGATAGTGAATGAGCCTGGTGTTGATTGTTTCAACGTTGTATTAAGTTTATTTTTGAAACCATTAACTTGAGTTAGTTTCCTCCTGTAGACTGTTCCACAAGTAAACCACTCGATTTGAGAGAAAATTCTTTCGAACTAGTTTACTGTTCGTTTCTTTTAATAACTTTTTAGTGTGTCCACATAATTGTTGATTAGGGGTTTGGAGTGAAAATACGAAGTTGTACTGTGTAGTGGCTGGTTAATATCTTGTAAATCTCTATGAGGTCTCCTCTCTGTCTTCAGCTGATCAATGGTTTCAAATTCAGGGCTGCCAATCTCTGTTTGTATGTTAGCTCCTTAGGGGTTTGCACCCTCTCTAAGATCTCCACATCCTTGATGAAATAGGGGCTCCAGACAATGTTGGCATATTCCAAAATTGGCCTAACAAGGCTTTTGTAGAGTTTTAATATTATTTGAAAGCTTTTGTCAACGAATACCCGGTTTATGATGGTATTTGCCTTTTTAACAGTTGCTGAAAGGTGTTGTGCCCATTTTAGGTCTGAAGATATAGGCACACCCACATCCTTCTGTGTAGATACCTTTTTCAAATTACTTCCATTTAACTTCCAATCCTTCATGGGGTTATTAGGTCGAATATAGAGCAGGATACACTTATCTGAGTTCAGTGAAATCTGCCAGGTTCTTGTCCAGTCCTCGAGAATGCTAAGATCCTGCTGCAATGTGCAATTGGGAGAAAGGGTGTGACTGAAAATTTTTGTGTCATCAGCAAAAAATTACATTTCTGAATGTATGTTTGTCCCCAGATCAGCTGTATAAATAATAAACAAAAGAGCTCCCAGCACAGATCCCTGGGAAACTCTACTCGTTACGTCATATAGATCTGACAAAGCATTATTTGCTATATAGTGACTATAGCTGCGGGTTTTTAATCTATTTGAATAGGTTACCCCTCATTCCATAGTAGATGCTGGAAAGCAACCTTATCAAAGGCCTTTTCATAATCCAAGTACATAATAGATATAATAAAGCAAATAACAAACATAAAGGTATTTTCTAAAGATCTTGGCTAAATTAATTGCACATCATTTAATTAATAAGTAGTAATTCCTTACACTTATTTGGACTATTAAATAAAATTAATTAGTTTAAGACGCAATTCAGATGTATATCACATCTAGATGTCTTATTACAAATATATTGTGAATAACTATAAGAATATATTATAAATGGAAATGACTTATGTAACTGTAAACTGGTTGGATAAATAAACAGATATTATCTTCCCCAACTGACAAAAAGACAATAAGGCACAACCTCCCGTGAGTTATGTTCTTAAGGTCAATCACCTTAAGAACATAAGACATGATGCCACTTAAACCCCTTTATAGTCTTACGGTCATAAACTAAAGTCGACCTTATTAATATAAGGTGCCATATTAAGTCACATTCGGGGAAAAGATTGATCACAGAAAATAGAAATAGGATAGGATTAGTCGTATTCTGTTGTTACTGCCCTGATACCGCACTGTGGCAGTGATCACGTCACGCTTTAGATTATCAAATAGTAACTGTGACTGAGTGTGAAAGTTTGTTATCAGTGAAAAAAACACAGTTCGTGAAATATCGCTCATCACTAGTTGTTGACCAACAAGACAAAAGCTGAATCAGAGTTATCCTCAGCAATTGCTTCTGCTATGATAAACAGATAGATGTATTTTTAATTTTTTTCTGTTAAAATAATATTGAAGATGCCTACACATAGAGGTTACCATGTCAAAGTTCCTTGTGAATGCTAGGCGATAAATAAATTTAAAAAATAGATATGACTTGAATGTTTCTTACCATGTCTTTTCATAACCAGACTCCCAACGATATTCCTTAGGATCTTCTTCATCCATTTTTAAAATAATTTGAATTAAATTTTTAAAATTTTATCAATAAATGAGATTTCTTATGGTTAATGCATAGGTTAATGTTAATAAGACAAATTAATTGTCTTTAATTCTAACAATTGAATTAAATCAAACTGCAGATAAAAAGAGAGAGGAAATTAAGTTAACTTTCGAAATAATTGTTCCTTTTGTTGGTTTAGATGGCCTCAGCTTCCAAATCTCAGTCTTAGGACCATAAATAAAAGTTTATTGGGGGGCTATACGAGTAAGAGTATAACTAAAAAAAAGAATTGTTATTATTGGACAATATTGACAAAATATGACTTAAAATGATTGACACTATTTTGGGACAACTTGCCAATACATTAGCAGAAAAACTTAGCTGAACGAATTATGTACTCAAGATCAAGAGCTCATCAAAAAAATTTTAATTTTCCGTTTATCATCACCGGTTGATCGTTTTGGTAATTTTTACTACAGCTCTTCCTCTCTGCTTTTCGTGATTTTTGGCAATTTGATAGATTTCGGATTACTGATCATGAATCCTAAGTCAAATCGATTCAGCAACGTTTCGTTTCTGAGTTATTCTTCTTCGAAATCTCAAATTTCATTTTTTAATGGATTTTGTTTAACAATTATCCTTTCTTTTTGTATACATTTTATAGATGAGATAAATATGTAAGTTGTATTCGTGGATAAATGAGCTATTCCTGAGACCATAAATATAAAAAAACTGATGCACGTGATATTAAACTGTGTAATTATTAAGAGATGTGTATTTTATTGCTATTTTTTAATGAAAAAATCAATAAAAATCTAATTTTATAATTTATAGTTTTTATACTGTCAGCAGCAGGGTTTTTTACTTAAACCGTATTCCGTTTCCAAATTTGGTTAACCAGTCCAAATGACATAAGTCTGAGAGCGGTTTATGAAAAACTCTTTAAAAAGGAAACACCCGTCAAATAATCGAGAGTTCAGACATTGGTTACCCGGCAATCAACAAAATTCATCCGTTTCTGGTGACACTGTTGACAGTTATTTTCAAGAAACGTGTTTCGTAAATAACCGTCTTTTCAGATAACCGCTGAATACGGAACACGAAACCGAAACCGAGATTGGAAACGAAATACGGCCTTAATGTTGGTGATAAGTTCAGTTATCAGTGTTGCCAACATGCTCGAAACAAATTAGCGTACGGTCGGCATAAAATTACCGTATTTTCGGTCAGATTACCGCGCATATAGAATAACATGTTTTCCAAGGAAAATTAAAGATTTTATATGCGTAATGTAAATATTCTTAGGTAGTTTCCGGCAATATGTCTTACCTTTTAGAAGTTTTTACATTTCAGGAACGAAAATAACAGTGTATTTACATATATTGTATATTTACGTTAATTCTCATTTTATTAAATAATTAATTAACTCAATATTATTCCGAGAGGTCATCCATAATCCGCAACGATTCATCAGCTTCTAATTCACATGAATATAATGTGTTTTTAGTAATTCTTGACAACATGGCCTTTGTAGGGGCAACATTTCTACAGTTCTGATTATCCGATATTTGAATTCATTCACTTGCCAACATAGTTCCATTAATAGTATTGGTTATTATACGTTCTTTGATTTAGTTTTTATTAGGTTTACTTTACTAAACTGACGTTCACTCCCAGCGTTAGAATGGGGTAGCGATAAAGTATTTAAAACAAATTGCGCAAGATTGCCAAAAATGACTAAAAATATTGGTTTAAATAACTAATTTTAGGAAGTACATAGTCTAAAAAAAGTTAATATAATTTAATAAAAAGATCGTTTAGAGCTTGGTGAAACCGTTCTACCGCTAGATGTTCACCTACCCCTTCCACGGGGGATCACCGGACGTTCTTTGTCGATTTAGACGTATTAAAAAAGGATAGCGCCTAATCTTTTATAAAAGAGTTGGACTACGCAATTACCTGGATTATCTGTCGTTATTTAATGCAGGAAATTAAAATACATATTAGACGTTTTCTTTAGGGAGGTACTTCTCCCTATTGTCAGCGTTGCGTAAATCTTGCAGTGCAAAATAAAGTTTAAAAGTTAAAATTACGATTTTTTTTGGGAAGTAGCTAATTACCGTATACTTGCATACGGTAATGAGATTTGTACCGTATACCGTATTTTGACACCAATTACAATACATGTACGGCAATTACCGTACAGTTGGCAACGCTGTCCGTATTGTCATTATTCTGTAAACCGCCTACTTCAAATCAACGATACCAGGTCCGTTACTGATTGCCTAATATCCATATGCGGAGGCACCAGGTAAATTGATACCGAGTTAGCACCAGGTTAGACGCCGTAGGTATTATCAATAAAGCCCCAAAAAGCGTTCAACATTACCGAAAAGCGAAGTGCATCACTGGCGGAAGTCTAACATTCGGCATCGTCTCGGTACTGATTTTCTAATATCCATATGCGCGGAGGCACCAGGTGAATTGGTACCGGGTCAACAGTAAGTTAGGCGCCGTGGGCATCATCAATAAAGCCTTAATACAAAAGGCGATCAATGCATGCCGAATGTTAGACTTCCACCAGTGTTGCACTGCGCTGTTGCTCGACTTTTCTGTTAGGGCTTTAACAATGTTGCCTACGGCGCTCTGGTGCTAACCCGATACCAATTCACCTGATGCCTCCGCGCATATGAATATTAGAAAATCAGTAACGGACCTGGCAGCGTCGGCTTGAATTACGCGGTTTATAGAATAATGACAATATCGGAACTTTTTACCAACATTAAGAAAAAACCATGATGCTGACGTAGTGTAAAAACTATAAATTATAAAATTTGATTTTTATTGATTTTTTAGTAAAAAAACTGCAATAAAAACAAATAACTTTTAATAATTACACAATTTAATATCACGTACATCAAATTTATACTATTAAGAAAAGATAATTCCTAAAAAAAAATTGCGCGCTAATACTAGACTATTTGCCAAATTGCTTTTTATCCGGGGCTTAGTTAAAGCAGGGAGGATCTTCCCAGATGATTTACATCTTATTCCAGCTTGGAGACGTAATCGACGAAATCACCGGATGGTAAGTTCTAAACTGCCAGTACACGACCTTTATTCTAAAATCTTTTTCATTTTTTTCTTCTTTTTTAAGTGTTCCTAATGTATTTTGGCTTCCACTAGATGTCCCTTGAGAGTATTTTGGTATCATAGCGACCATTACGATAAAATTCTATACAGAATCGGGCAGACAAACAGAATAGCGGGGTCTTTAGCTTCTACACTGAGCGTTTGAGTCTCCGCATCCCCCCAAAACAAAAGCAGCTAAACCGAACAAGTGGAACCACTTATGTTAAGAACACAGAAGTCTGTCTTTCACACACCCTATCAATGATTACTGTAGAAACCTAGTTGGTTCTGTGATGGTACTGATGGAAATGTTAGTTCTGTCCTGTGCGTCTCAGTGGAACATCATTATAGTTGCGAATTTAGCCCTAAATGTGGGTTTGTTAAGTTTTAGGTCAATTTATTTGTTATTTAGGTAAATGTTCACTTTCGCCTGCTACCACCTGTTTTATTTTGATACACAGGTAGAAGTTGGTGCGCTTATCACGGTCTTGAGGTTATGTTTTTCCATCCCGTTTTGTTGCCGAGTTGTTCATCATCAAAATTCAAATCCTATACACACAGTTTTTTACCAAACTTTTCTGTTTCTTTCAGTAATTTTTATAAGAAAATGATTGAATACACAATTAAAATATGAAAATTACACATATTTTTCAATTTGTAAATTTGAAAGATGATGCCTCCGTGCTGCGGGGCTCCGGCACTTAACCTTGTGGTAACCCGGTAACGGTCCACCTGGTGCCTCTGCGCCCCAGCGCTCGACAATCTCCTAACCAGGTATTGATTCCCTATTTAACAAAATATCCATAATAAATTATTCTAAAAACTGCTATTTTGATAAAATTTGTCGAATTTTAATATTAAACGTTTACTGCATTTTCCGCTTTGAATGACAATGGTTGCCAATATAAAACACAAAATTAAGAAAAACCCCCTATTAAAAATTCTAATTATTGACAGATACAATTTTATTGATGTGATTTTTTGGTGATAATAAATTGGAAAATGTGCGTAATTTTGGTATTTTAATTGTGTATTAAATTGTTTTCTTATAAAAATTTCTGAAAGAAACCCAAAATTCTATCTGTGTGTCAAAATTCGTTAAAATCGGCAATGGTAGGCGGAAGTGGACATTTATCGTTGTTTGTTATTTTAAATAATTAGAGTTACCTTAGTTTTTGATCCATGTTCCGACAATGTTAGGTTTCTTTAGTTACCATTGTTAGCTTTAACCAGTTTTTACCTATGCTACCTGTAAGCTAAGTTCTGAATAAAAGGAGTGTATTCAGAAACTACAACAGAAGACACGGAAGTTACTAGTAACTATTGCAGCAACACTAGATTTTTGCAATGCACAATGATATACAGAAAAACCAAGAATATGCAAATAATAGTCGAAAAGACGTAAAGAGGAGCAAGAAGACAAAAGGCAAAAAATAAGACATGAATGGGAACCAAGAAGAAATGAAACAAGAACTTAAGAAAATATGAGGGAGAATCAAGAAGACATAAAGCAAGAAAGAAAAGAGGGCATGAAGATACTTCAAGTGTTTTAATAGAATTGCAAGACATTCTCGGTAAAGACCAAAAAAATTAAAACAAAAATGTATTTTTCCGACATAGAAAAGGCATCCATTGGAAAGAGGGGCATGTGCAAAGCCGCTGTAGCAACAATGGGATTCCTGAAGATAACCAGAAAAACTCCCATTAGCTAGTTTTAAGTATCCCGGTTGCAGAACAACAGCTCTAGCTTGGTAGTACCCGGAAAAGTTTGCGTTTGGGAATGTGAAATGGTATTGGATACTGATTCGACACACACTTAAGTAAAGCCGGACGTCATAGACTCATAGCTACTTGTAAAAGGAAAACTTCTACAACCATTATGTTTTGAAAACAGCCAACTGTGAAACTAAAGAAGTAAAGTCTTGAAGCTGAAATAATCCTGGGGATCACTACCTTTTTACATACTGTATTTGTCGCAGGCCTAATAGATGATGCCATACTTAGTCTTGACATTATGAACAACATAAGTTTAGATTTGATTTATTACTACTATATGGGAAGTTGTTTTGTTAGAAGATGTTAAATTACCTGAGCCTCCGAAATGAATAGCTTTGGCAGAACGACATGAAGTTGATAAGGTGCGTGAGTATATGGAGAAGCAAGGCTTTAAAGAAGCATCTCAAACTCCCTGGTCGTCACTAGTAGCCCTGGTTAAGAAGAAAATTACCTCTACCAGATTCTGCTTCAGATTCTTTAGCTTAATGAAGTCACGAAGAAAGATGGTTTTTTCCCTTAACAAGAACTGACGAGACCTTAGAAACTTTAACTTAATCTAGCAGATAAAGAAAAGACAGCCTTTGCTATTGAGACTTGATTGTGGCAATTTAAAGATATGCCCATTTGGTTTATGTAGCGCCCCAGCAGCTCTAGAATGTTTGATGGAAATAACATTACATGGAATGACATGGGAAATATGCTTACTATATTTAGATGACATAATTTTTTACGTGAAAATACAATCTAAGATTATTTGAAGAATATTGAAGCTGTTTTCCAGAAACTGAGAACGGCCAGCTTAAAAACTCGATCCCAAGAAGTGGCATTTTTCCCAAAAAGATGTGAAATATCTAGGAAATGTAATTTCTGAAAAGGAAATAAAAATCGATCCAGAAAAGACTGAAGCCGTTTAAAATAGGTCAATACCGAAGAGCAGACATGAACTAATGAGTTTTTTTGGGACTTTATACATACTACAGACGGTTTATAAAAGGTTTTGATAATACCGCTAAATCGTTACACCAACTTACTGAAAACAATTTGACAACTTGAAAAAAGCTTTGTGTAATCCTTCAGAGTTGTCATATCCTGAGCCATCCCAGATACTTATCGTAGACAGTAATGCAAGCAATGCAACTATTCCAATTAAGAACGGAGCATTCATCATGCCAGAACAGCGCTTCAAAAATGTCAAGACGGAGACCTACATTATATTCAAAGATCAGCCAGACGATCCAGACTTTGGCTTCATAGTTTAGCAGAAAGAGAAAAAATCACCAATACCTAGTTACCAAGAAATTGCGTCTAACCTGTAACATACGTCCAGATGGATTAGGTATTTTAGAATTTGTTAATTTATTGGGATTTACAATTCAGCGTCTCTTAAACAACATTGTTGAATGAACGACTTTTTTAGCCAAAAAAAATAAAGAATTATAATTATGCAAGACACTACATAGTTATGAATAATATTATATTAAAATGCATAATTAACAATTTTTTTTACTTAAATAATTCATGTACATTCATTCATTCATATAATTAATATGTTATTTCCATAACCCTTATATGGTAATCAATGTCAATGATTATTTCCACCTTCTTGAGGTAAAAAAATGTCAAACGAATAATCGGGTATTATAACATTTCATGATGAAGTAAATTGACTCCCCCTTTCTTCGTCTTCATCAAACGGTGTTGCCAGGTTTAACTTCAATTTGTCTGTGTAAAATGTAGAATTACTTAAAGATTTATTAAAGATGTACCACTACTTAAGTCGTAACCAGGTGAGGCGCTGGTGCAATTAGGTATCCTCGTTAAAGCCATAATACAAAAAACGGTTCCTGATATAAACTTAAAACTACCGATAATAAAAGCGCATGTAACACTTAAATGTTATTGAATTGCTTATATCTTATCTTATGTACCCGGTTTTTTTATTCAGGTAACACCGTTTGTTGCAAGTTTTGACTTTTTATATTTTTCGTGTTAATTGGAAATTGTTTGTCTGTCGGAGCGCGGCAACACCGCTAATGCTAATCGGGTACTCTACCTGAGTTCAAACAAACCTCAGATCAAAAATAAGATGAACCTTGTTTATGTTAGGTAAAATATTACTCACAATAAACGCTAACTTTATGCCAGATTGTTAGGCAACCGAATATACGCGTGAGTAAAAGAGCGAAAGTAGCACGGGCTTCCTAGACTCTATAGGCCCGAAGGCATCAACGTTAAAAACTAAAAAAACGATTAGCGGAGGCACTAAGTGAAACTCAATATAAATTTAAATATATCCCTTAAATCAATATAAAACACACTTACACTTACACTTAAAAGAAGTTACACTTAAATGTGTTTTTTTTAGTTGCCTCTATCTTAAAATATAAATAACTAGTGTAGGCACCGGAGCATGGTCATCATTGCCAAAACAAAAAACATGGTGCATTTTTAATCGGTTTTAAATTTGTCACATTCTGCAATAACTCCTTTTTATGACACTTAAATAAAAATAGAATTACAGTGTTGTGAAAATGTCTTGGATTTCTTGCCCTCATTATGCTCCGGTTTCACTAACCGTTGGTCTCAAACTTTGAATAAATAGACAACAGGAAAGAGCCCCGTGCATTATTTTAAATTAGTAGGTTTTGACGGAAGACGTCATTTTTGGGACCTTATTTTTCTGATGTTTACGTTTTGGTTTCTTGACGTGTGATGTTAAACCGTCGTCTTTACAAATTTAAGCTTAAGTTTTAGCAGTTTATAAATAGTACACTTCATTACAATGCAACAACTCCTTTTTATGACACTGAAATAAAAATACAATTACAGTGTTGCGAAAATGTCTCGGATTTCTTGCCCTCATCATGCTACGGTTTCACTAAGCGTTGGTCTCAAATTTTGAATAGACAACAGGAAAGAGCTCCGTGCATTATTTTAAATTAGTAGGTTTTGACGGAATACGTCATTTTTAGGACCTTATTTTTCTGATGTTTACGTATTGGTTTGTTGACGTGTGTTGTCAAACCGTCGTCTTTACGAATTTAAGCTTAAGTTTTCGCAGTTTATAAATAGTACATACATCGAATTAATATAAAAGTTGATTAATAAGTTGTATTGTGTGTTATAAAACGTAACAAACACATTTTTGGTCGTTTGCTTTACCCTAAATACAAAAAAATGGGCAGTTGTGTTTCGTGCTGTGGTACCCGTATTAAAAGTACAAGGAAGAAAGAGGGAATTTCGTTCCAGCGATAAGTGAATTTGTATTTTCGTAAGTAACAAAATTAACTAGACACTTTTAAATCCAATTTAAGGGCAAAAATAATTGTTATTATAATGAAAATCATAATTCTTAAAGTGTCAAACAGTTAGGTTAGGGACCAAGTGGTATATAAAAAACACAGTAGTGTAACACTTCATGTAATATTTTGTTAGGTCAAAACATTTAAATTACCTTAAGTATGTTTTAAATCGAAAAAAAAGGTGGAGTTATGAGTTTCCAGGAACAATTTTATGGGACAAAATAAGTTTTAATATCTAACATTATATTCTCCTGTTTTTGGGTCTAATACTGTGTTGAAGTGGAAATTATTTGTTTAACAGACAGTATAGGCAAACAAAAAATATGGAATCCTCTTTTGGAGATTTTATTTCATGTTATATATAGGTTATACATATAGGTACATACATTTTTTTAAATTTCTATAAACATTTTATTTTTTGCAATATAGTATTTTTTTTGTATTTATTAATTTATTTAATTATTGCAGGTAACCGAAATCCGAGCCAAAATCCAACCCTAAGTAGCCCAAATATTTGTACTTTCATGAACTATTTATTGTGTAATATATTTTTTAACCCCACCCCATATATATATATATATATATATATATATATATATATATATATATATATATATATATATGTAGTATAGTAATTATTGTTTAAATATTTACTATGTACCCATTAATTCCACAAAATGAGCATATTTTAGTTCATGCTTAGTCTAAGTAAGTTAAACAATTAACATTTGTTGATAAATAAAATCAAACTGTTTCCCCTTCAGCACAGTATTAGACCCAAAAAAAAGGAAAATACGTATGGTAATTTAAATTTAAATGTTTTGACGTAACAAAATATTACATGAAGTGTTACGCTACTTTGTTTTTTATATACCACTTGGTTTCGGATTTAAAAGTGTCCAGTTAATTTCTTACTTACGAAAATACAAATGCGCATACTGGTAGAACGAAATTCAGAAAATGTTTAACCAATAAAATTTATTTTGTTTTGTTTTTATTTGTTTAGTTAATGTTAATTTTACTGAATTTTCTCCAAACCTAATGTGTCCTAGATGTTGATATTTTGTAAATAGGTATTATGCCCTGTTGCGTCTTAAATACGTTGATATTTTGTATTTACTTAACATTTCTAAATAATTTTAGTTACTTAGAAAAAATATAATTTCCTAGTTCAGCTAAAAATAACCATTCTGCTTATTAAAAAAAATCATAACATTTTATTTATTAAATTCAATTAAAGTAATAAAAAGAAAGCAGAAATACAAAGAGACAGTTGAAACAAAACAAAGAAGAAAAATTCCATGTACTTTACAGCTTATGAAAGCCTGATGTAACTTTCAAATGAGTTGCAAGTTTTTCCAGATGTGCTCTCATATAGTTGCGGCGTTAAATTCTTAGTTGCAATTACTTCTTAGAAACAAGCTTTAGATCAAATTATTGTAATTACTGCGAAGAATGCGTCCTCGTTATGGTAAATTATTTTGGCCAATCGTCAAAATTGCCACATTTCTTTATAACTTTGCCAAGCCGCTATTTCAAACCCAATGTCAATTTTAAAGCATCAATAACAACAAACGTTGAACTTAAACTCATGAATACATATGGTATTTATACGAAAGGCTTATTATGTAAAAAGTAAAATTTAATTATGTCTAAAGTGAGCTGTTGAAGACATGAATTTTAATGTTTCACCAGTTTTTTGTTAAATTGGCACCTGAAATAATGTATCACACTAATTGGCTTGTTTAATTTAGTCCATACCTTAATTATAATTCTCTTTCAAAAGTATAAGTTTTGAAATTACTTCCTAAATTTCAAAGCAAAAATCAAAGTGGATACGCCACTGAAAACCGGAAACAAGGTATTGTCATTTTGACGGGCCATCGTTTTGAATCTTGGGACCTTCCCGGTCTCGTCAAGGTCACGGCTGGGCTCTTTCCTGTACATTTATTTATTCAAAGGTCTCAAACGTTTAGCACTGGTCTGTCAGATAATGACGTCTTGATTATGTCATGTGTAGAACATGGTGAAAACGTGTGTTACCGATTTCAAGTGACAATTAAAGTAAATGATTAATTGTGTTTTAATTTTGCAAAAAAATAGTAACAAATATGGAGAAACAATTAACAATTTATGTGTAAAAGTTTATTTTTTAATAGCAATATTGTACCTGTAATAAGCAAGTTGTTATTTTTCAAGAAACTTTTGCATGGTGAAAACTTCTAATTTGTTTGTATACCGGCTAATCCGGAACAATATGGTTGACAAAACTATCGCAGTCAGCCTCGTTTTAATGTTGTCAATGTTCGAACATTGTTCTTATATATAATGCAAAATAGATAGAGACGCTAGTGACCACCTACTAACAAAAATCGAATTCCGTCTAAATAAAAATAGGCTTTAGAATGAAAATATGGCTGATCTTAATAATTTTTGATAAATTAATAGATTTAGAAAATTAGAAATTAGAAAGTTTACAATCTTATAACACAGTTTTTTTCCTTTTTCTTTCTCTTCAGTTTCAGAAATTTTACAGTAAATTGATTAAATATACAACTGAAATATCGGAATAAGACATATTTACATTTATAACGTTATTTTTTAGTAGTTTTTATTCTTCTTAGCAATCAAAAACTTACCACAGTACCCTCTTCGGGTTTTCATTTAACGGCATGGCATTTTAGGATACTTACATTCTATAATATATCTTTTTAATTTCTTAGTGCTTGTTTTATAGGACAGTTTGGTTTTGCACAAATTACATTTAGAAAGTTTGAATCTACCTAAGTAAAAAAATCCATCAATAGCTTATTTCCTTTTCTTGATATAGGCATATTTTCATAAGAAATTATCGCGGTCAACTTAAACAATATTAAATAGCTACTCACGCCGTTTCGCGTCGGCATGAAGAATGGAAGAACAAATAAAAAAAACCAAATATCTAACATGTCATTACACTGCTGTACTTTACCGCAGTGGGGTATACAGGCATTGGTTCTGGAAGGGGGAGGGAGTGGGGAAGTTAGAGCATGAAAAGTTTCAACAACAAAAAAAGATACTCGGTTTCTCTGTTCTCTATAAGTAGACTTTCTGAACATTTTAAACGTAAGTGGCTCTAAAAAATTCCTTACCTTTTAATATTTCTATTAGCTTAAATGAAAGTGGCTCGGGGGGGTTTTAACCCTAACTCTACCCCTAAAATACGCCAATTCTTTACTGGCGGCAGTGGCGGTTCGTGGATTTAAGAACGGGTGAAGCGCATTGTAGCTAGATGCACAACGCCACAGGTGAAAATGTTTCGGTATGCCACGCCCAAAATGGCTATTTCTTAACCTATTTATGATGTTAATAATCTATAGCATTGGAGCGTTTTTTAATACTTAGGGGAAAAATATGAATTTATAAGATTTTAAATATATTTTTTGTTCTTAAAAAACAGTTGTGTACCTATATCTTAAAGCTAATTTCGACTCGATTCAATCGAAGTAAGACTGCTTACGGCTCCGGTGATCCGAACGCACTAATTTACATTAAATCTACAACAAGAGAACAAGCGCCTGCAGGCTACAGCAGCAGTTTTATGCCGCTCCCATCTCTATTTGGCTTACGGATATTCGCCACTGCGTTGTCATAGCAACTGCCGTAAACAAATCTAAGTCGCTCTTATGAAAAGGTGTTCAGCGCGCTATTTTTTTAAGTCATTATTCCTTTTGGAGCATATAACGCACTAGTTTTGATAGAAAATAATGTATAACTAAGTAAATAATGTGAGTTTATATAAAACATACTACATTTTTATAATAAAAATGTAGATTATAAAATGCTTAATATTTTAAAAATATTTTTATTTTTTATTTTTAAGTAAATTGATTGAAAAATATAGGTGAAGCGGCCCTTCACCCGTGGCGGCGGAGTCCTTGCCGGTTCGTCACCAATCTTTCATATCCGCCCGCCGACCCGTTATGTACGGCTTGCAAAACTTCAGGAATTCTCTTTGAGGGCAAAATAGTTTAATATTTGTTATTTTTGCCGTCAGAACTTTCCCAGATTCTTTTTAACAGACCGTCTTTCATTACCATAGAGTCCCATAAAGCCCAATATCCTTTAAATTTCTGAGATTTGGCTGCAATTTCTTGGTAACAAGGTCTTGTTGAATTTTTTAATTTCAGCTTAATTATATGGCCAATAACCGAGTCTTCTTGCTGATCTTTGGATAACATGTTTGGGTCCTAGTCTTGAGAGCTTTGAAGTGCTGTACTTTGGCAATGAAAATGGTCAGGATCTTCTCTTTCCTCGTAACTGCTGCAGTGTTTGCAATTTTCTGGGCATGCTCTCTTGATAAGGCATCAGCATTTTTATGGTTTATCCCTTTACGATGTTCACCTTTAAAGTCATATTCCAGTAGGCACTGCAGCCACCTGTTTATTCATCAATCGGGATTTTTAAATTGTAGCAACCATTTAAGTGACGCAAGTTCCGTTCTTAAAAGGAATTTGTACTGATACAAATACTTATGAAAGTGTTCCAATATTTTAACAATAGCCAGTAATTCTTTCCTTGTCACACAATAGTTGCGTTCAGGTCAAGAAAGAACTTTGTTAAAGGCTATTATTTTTTCTTCGCCATTTTGTATTTGTGACAAAATACCACCAATGCCTATTGCTGGCATCTGTGTCTACAATAAACATCTGGGATGGCTCATGCTATGATCAGTGGCGGAGCTCCTTCATTAGGTCATATGGTCAATGACCCGCCAATAAATATTTCCAAGCAGAAGTTTTTCCCGATCGAATTCGCATAGGGGCGCATAGGTAACATACGGCTGACGTTGGCAAATTTTGGGTCAACAGCCGCGTCGAGGAAACTTAAACATTTTTGTCAGTTGATGCATTTAATGTGAATCGTGTGTAGGTTGTGCTTACGGTTGCGTATTTTTATAGAAATTGTTTTATTTTCAAGAGTTGTTTGTTGATTTTGTAGTTTAAATTAATTGAAAAAATGAATGTTTTAAAGAATGGTAGCCACAGTGATTCAGAATATTAAGACCGCCAGTGAGCTAAACTTTGAGAAACGTCTCGAATTTCAGGCCAGCTGTCAACCTTTGGCGGAATTAAAAAATCGACAGACCAGTAAAGACAAAACCAAAAAAGGAAATGGTTATTTTATTAAAAATATGTACAATTTGTGTGACTGGATATGCGATTGCGAAGGGATAAGGACATTTTATTGTTTTGTGTCTACGATTTTTTCAGATGACTCTCTGTGGTGTAAAATATAATAATTAGGATAATAGGTATATATATATATATATATATATATGAAAAGTTGACCATGAGCCGCCACTGGATATGACAACACTGGACAATTACATAAAGCTTCCTTCAAGTTGTTAAATGCTTTTCCACATTCTTGGGTCCATACATAGCTTTCTTTCAGTAAGTAGATGTAACAGTCTAGTCATATTAGCAAAACCTTTTATGAATCATTTGTAGTATGTACAAAGTCGCAGAAAACTCCTTAGTTCATGTCGGTCCGTCGGTATTGGCTAATTTTTAATGGTTTCAGTCTTCTCTGGATCGGTTTTTGCTCCATGTTCGGTAATTGCATAGCCTAGATATTTCACTTCTTTTTGGAAAAACTGACACTTCTTGGAACTGAGTTACAATATTCTTCAAATGACCTTTAAATGTTTTTCCAAGAATAATGATGTCATCTAAATATATTGAGCATATTTTCCATGTCACTTCATGTAATGTCAATTCAATTAAACGTTCAAAGGTCGCTGGCGCGTTGCATAATTCAAAAGGTATAACTTTAAATTGCCACAGTCCAGTCCCGGTAGAAAACGCTGTTTTTTCTTAATCCGCTGGGATTAAGCTTAACTTGCCAATAATCACTTTTCAAGTCCAGGCTCGAAAACTATTTTGATCCTGTTAAAGTGTCCAAAGTATCGTCAATTCTTGGTAAGGGAAAGCTATCTTTCTTTGTGACGTCTACTGAGCCTGCGAAAGTCAACGCAGAATCTGGTGGAGACATCTTTCTTCTTAACCAGGACTATTGGTGAAAACCAGGGACTTTGAGATGATTCTATAATGTTTTGTTTTTGCATATCCTTAAGCATGTGATCAACTTCATGTAGATGTAGATTCAACTTGTAGGCTGTTTTATCGGCGCTGCATCACTAGTATTAATTCGATGTTAAACTAAGTTGGCTTTTCCTATCTCGCTGTCAGACCGAAAGAAAACGTTTTGATTTCCTCTCAGAAGTTTTTCCAACTTGGTCATCTGAACTTTATTTAATAAATGTGCCGATTTCCCCAGGTCTTGGAGTACCCTAGGTAAAGTAGTTGCAGGTTCTGAAGGTGGTAAGTCTGCACAGGTAAATATTGTACTAGCAGAGTGACAGGTTCCGATCTTGTCACCCTTTTTGACTTGTTGAGGAAGATCTTTAACGTTCTTTATTTTTACAAATGGCTTTCTTCTACTTCGAGTCGTCCAGCATTGCTTTCAACACACATTCCAAAGTCTCAGGTAATGTAACATCTTTTGTGGTAAGTCGAGTACAAACTTATGTTGATTCATAATGTCAAGACCAAGTATGACATCATCTATTCTGTCTGCTACAATACAATACAACATGTACGAAAGTAGCCACTACATGGATAGAAATTAAGGTAAGTCTACTTCATTAAAATTACAAATAATAAATAAATTTACATAAAACTTAATAAACCTATAAATAGGGCCAAATTCGCAACAAATTCGATCCGTTATATTTAGTTAATATATTAGTAGTGGTGTCATCTAGCTTAAAAACAAAATTTTGGCTGAGGATTAAAAATTCTAATATTAAAGTTGCAAATTACAGGTGTCTATAAGAGTTACAGGTTTCTAGAATTTTGAAACTACAGTTAATATTATATATGGGAGCCCTCCATATTTAATACTAGGGGGAAGGGCGAATGGAAGATTAATAGATAGCGGCAATTAATTGATGTACCCACGGAATTTGATAATTTTTGAATATAAAATTTAAAGTTCTTTCAACTATTTTAAAAGAAAAAATGAATAGATAAACCATTCTATTTAAAATTGCCACACCTGGCTACGCCACTGGAGCGTGGAAGCACTAGGTAAATTGATACCGGGCTAGCACCAGGTTAGTTGTTAACACAATAAAAGGCGATCAACACTAATCAACAGCGAAATACACTACTGGCGGAAGTCTAACATTCGGCATGGCCCCACACACATATGGTGGGGGTGGGACCCAGGGTGGCACTTTGATATATAAGAAACCACTTTGTTATTCTTCACTCAGTGAGTTCAGTTAAATAGGCTGCATAAATATAATGATATTTGTATTTAAAATTATAGATATTAACAAGTAAATCATATATGAGAAAAAAAATAATGTCTTGCTATTTTTAAATTAGTTTTTTGATATTTCCTTTAGAACAATAGTAATTTCTGTAATATCAGCACAAATAAATATTGAAATAAATAGTTGTATTAAGAAATCAGCCGTTATAAAAAATAAATTTTTATATAATGTTAGTTTTAATATTTTTAATATGAGACGTTAAAGTTAACAAGAAATACATATACCTAACACTAACGACATGGTCATTCATTTGTCGTTAACTAAAAAGCCTCTACTTCATATACTTACAAAAGCCAAATGTTCTTTAACCCACGCCACTGTATTTGTCCTAAAGAACCACTTATTAAGAAAAAATATTGCATACTTTTAAATTTTGTAATATCACCAACAAATAAAGAAATCTTTCCAGCGACATCATTTTTTGATCTATCAATTGTATTGGTAGGCAGAAATAGTGCAGCTTTCGGTAAATCATTTTCAAGCGCATGTTGCTATCACATTTTAATAGTTTGTTATTGAATTCAGTTTTTTCTACCTCTTGTATCAAATATAGATATAAATCATTGGTTTTCCGATTCCCAGCTTACTTTACTCATGTTGGCTATAATGTATACCTTTTATTATATATTCTATTCCTCTAAAGTAAATGACTACTGACTGCCCTACTTTCTCTTTACACTTTCTATAATAATATGATGGTTATTTCCGCACGTTCGCTAGCACTACCAACACATGAAGCTACAACTTAAAACTTATATTATATCCCCAATCCCCATGTATATGGCAATCACAAATGCTTCTCGTATAATGGCTTGGCCATGATTTTTTTTGTAAAGTTGGTGAAACATAAAAAATAATTTAAAGTAGGGATGAACGATTGTACGATCTGCTCGTAAGCATCGATATTTCTGATCGATACGGATCGATGATTAATGTATGGGAACAGGAAAAAAACATATTAATATAATTTTCTAAATAAAAGTTATGGTGGGTTCATACAGGAAATAAAATATTATCCATAAATCCAATGGTACAACCGTTTTTTGTCAAATATTTAATACTGCTATGCCTACTTGATTAAGGTTCTTGTAAAGAATTATACCCACGGAATTTGACAAATTTGATGATTACCTTTTTTTAATAATTCCAACACACAAAAATTTATGGTAAACCACTTTTTTTCAAATTAGATTAATAAAAACTAAGATTCTGGAAGGTTGCACTTAAATTGTTTTTGGAGTACCGCTAAAAATATATTTTTCACAAAATATAACTTATGAAATACGTAAAAGATTGATTATATGATACTTTATAATACAAAAATATATTATTTCGGAATAAAAGTACCTAATTAATATGTTAGATATTCTAAAGCGTTCACCATTTTTGTTAGACGCTTAACACATAATTCGGTCAGCTGAGTGATAAATAAACAGAGAATACATGTGTAGGGATACCATGTGGCCAAGTTTATTTTTAATATCTATAAATTATATAAGAAAAACGGATAAAACTTTGATGACTATTTACATCATCGCAGATTTTGATGATTATTTGTATATAGGTGGATTTTGGGGTCTTGATCACGAATCCGAAGTCAAATTTTTTCGGTCACGTTTCGTTTTTGAGTTATTCATCCTCAAAGTATACAAACATCCTAAACTCAATTCACGTTTTTTTTCGTCTTTTTAATGGAATTTTCTCTATGAAACTACTATAAACAATTAAAAAAAGAAGTAAATTAAATTTTATTTTTATTTTTCTTGCATTTTGTACTTAAAAAATTAGGAAACACTCAAAAAACAGCCATATTTCGTATTTTTTTGGACTAGTAAAATTTCCTTTATATTGGCATCTTGATATCATGAAAAACAATCTAGATTCAACTTTAAAGAGAAACATTCATTGATACATTTTTACATACATAGATGGATCCGTCCCAGCCGAAGCGCGAAAGCACTAGGTGGATTGGTACACGGTTACCGCCAGGTTCATCATTAAAGCCCTAACACTAAAGGCGAACAACATCGAAGTGCATAACTGGTGGAAGTCTAACACTGGGCATCGGCCTGCTACTGTGCTTGACAACAATTGTTCTTATTTATAGTTTAATTTTTATTTTCTTTGTAAACCACTTCCCAATCCTTATTTTATTTTATAATATTTTATTTCCTATATGAATCCACCTTAACTATTATTTAGAAAATTATAATACTCTGGATCGAAAATGTACCGGTATTTCAAGTATCGATTCTTTTTAATATGATTTTTTTCTGTAACGAAACTTTAATCATCGATCCGGATCGATCCAAAATATCGATACTTAGAACGGATCGTCCATCCTTACTTTAAATTATTTTCTTTAAGTTTCACCAACTTACCTTAAGAAAAACATACCTATCATGGCCAACCGATTATGCGAGACGCATTTGTGATTGGCTTATACACAGAGCTATAACAAAGACAATCAAGTTTGGCTATAATAAGTTTTAAGTTTAGCTCTATGTGTTGGTAGTTCTAGCGAACGTGAGGGAACCCCCCCAACCACCTTATTATTATTTATAGAAGAATTAGAAGAAGGTTAAAGAGATAATAAGCTAGGTAGGTCAATCCGGCAATCAGTCATCAGTTTGTAAAGGTATACATTATACATTATAGCCAACATGAGTAAAGTAAGCTGGGAATCGGAAAAGAAAAAGTTTATATCTATATATGATACAAGAGGAGGCAAAAACTGGATTAAATGGCAAAATATTAAAACGTGGAAACAGCATGCGCTTGAAAATGATTTACCTAAAGCTGCACTGTGTCTACCTAACAATAAAATTGATAGATCAAAAGATGATTTAGCTGGAAAGGTTTCTTTATTTGTTGGTGATATTACAAAATTAAAGGTATGCAATATTTTTTCTTAATAAATGGTACTTTAAAGCAAATACAGTGGCGTAGCTGGGGTCAAAGGGCCGAACATTTAAGTTTTGTAATTATATGAAGTAGAGGCTTTTTAGTTATGGATGAAGTAATAAATATCTTTAGTGTTAGGTATATGTATTTCTTGTTAACTTTAACAACAAAAGCTATTCTGAATACAAAAAAAAAAAAAATATATATATATATATATATATATATATATATATATATATATATATATATATATATATATATATATATATATATATATATATATATATATATATATATATATATATATATATATATATATATATATATATATATATATATATATATATATATATATATATATATATATATATATATATATATATATATATATATATATATATATATATATATATATATATATATATATATATATATATATATATATATATATATATATATATATATATATATATATATATATATATATATATATATATATGCACTTGTTCGGTCCAAACTAGAATACACCTCTATAATGTGGTCACCTATATACATGGTGCAAATAAACCAAATTGAATATATGCAACGAAAATTCTTAAAACACTTGGCATATAGGTTGGATGGAGTGTATCCTGCTCGAGGGTTTGATCACTCAGCCCTGCTTCAAAGGTTTGGATTTGTGTCCCTATCTGGTAGAAGGGCTTATGCTTCTTTAACTTTTTTATTTAGGTTGGCCAATAACCAGATTGACTGCAGTTCCCTTCTGCAGAAACTTAACTTTCATGTACCCCAACGGTATATGAGAACTACGACATATTTCTATCTTCCACTCTATCGAAATTATGGAGAGCACAAAGCCACACTGTTTCGGGCATGTCAGTATTTTAATTCTATCTCTGCAGAGATCGACATTGACATTCACGGTCTAACCTTCAGTAAATTTAGAAAGAAAGTTGTTGAGTATTTACATATGCATTATTGTTAAATAATTATCTTTGGCTGGGCTTTGGGGTGATTGTTACGCAATTATTGTTCCATTTATTTTGTAATTATACCAAGACTAGTTTGAATTTGGTTTTGTGATACTTATTTAGTTTCAATTGTATAATGTACTTAAGTTAATAATGATGTAAACTATATATATTAAGCTAATTTGTCTTGTAATTGGGTTTCCTGTTAGACAATATATATTATATATATATACATATATATATATATACATATATATATATATATATATATATATATATATATATATATATATATATATATATATATATATATATATAGGCTCTTTTAAAGAATTTTACCCTTGAAATTTAACAAATTTAAAATATACATTTGAAAGACTACCTTTTTTATATAATTCCTATACACAAAAATTTATGGATGAGGCACTTTTTCATCATCTCATCACTTTTATATCCAAAAAGAACTAAGATTTCGGAAGGTTGCACTGAACTTGTTGGCGTATCGCTAGAAACATATTTTTCACAAAATTAATTTATGAACTACGTAAAAGACTGATTATATTATAATGCTTTATATCACAAAAATGATTATTTTTTGCAATGTTCTCTAGCATTAGCTTTACATATGTAGAGTAAAGCTCTTTTTTGGAGAATAAAAACTGAGGTAAAGAGATATTGGCTACAACGAATAATTCTGACTGCATAACAGCCTCGAGTTAGTTTTTGTTGTAATGAACATATATGTTCATGAAATTTTAATTTATCATCCTGCCAGATTAACGCCAACACAACTAAATTTAAAGCTCAGCACACTTGTTTTGCTGACATTAATACACAAGAGATTAGAATCACACCATTTTAATTTGATGCAGATCTTCCGTAACAGTGTTCATCAATTGATCAGCTCTTTTGTCAGACCATGAAATAGTTGTATCGTTCGCAAAAACCGTGAAGCTTCCATGAAGTTGGAGGGTAGCAAGGTCGTTGATGAATATTAGAAACACGATCGGTCCAAGAACAGACCCTCACAAATATCTGGCGTTATTGAATTCGTGAAATTTGACGTAAATTACATTGAAGTATTTATAAAAATTCAACAAATTACTTAGTCAAGAAGGCATTCGTTAGGCAAATTAAAAAAGCCATGGTTTTCCAAATACAGTTGTTGAAATCTAACAATAGATCTGCCATCTTCAAAAGCTTGAAAACTACCCTGAAATAGAAGCACAAATAACTAATAGTGATACATTTATTAACATTGATTATTATCACTTTCATTATAATCTGTGGGTTTCTTTAGAATTGATCTCGGACCCTGGGGTTCAATACACTAGAACCATAAACCATCGAGAGAATTGTGAGTTGAGGAAAATGTTTTAAAGGATATTATAAACAAGTATATCATAATGTAATAAGCTGTTTAAATAATGGTTTTAATTCGAAAACATCATAGGTATATATAAGGACCGTAACCTAACTTTTTATTTGTAAACAGTGTGTAGTAAACAGTGTGTACTAAACAGTGGCATAAACCACAAGCAATAAGATTCAAATGTAAGAAAGAAGTCTGTTTTGAAAATCAAAGTAGATAATTACTTCAAGAACTTGACTGCTTAAGACGATTTTTTTCTTATCTAAAAGTTTGAACTTAATATACATTCAGTATTTACATTAGTATTATTGAAAAGGCTAGAAATTAACATAAAAATATAGAATCACAAAATGAAGGTCCAAATATATTCCAAAAATATAGGAATTTATCTTATCTAAATTTAAAGAAGTTTTCAACTTAATATACATTTAGTATTCAGAGTAGTATTTCGGAAATGGCTAGATATTAACATAAAAATATATCTATGAACTCAAAATTTGCATTAACAACTAGGCCCTCGAAAATAAATGATATTTAAGAAAAGTTAGAAATTTTAATAAATTTTTATTTTGAATTTAAGACATCAAAAGAGTTTATGGCAGAAACTTATCAAATACATATTTCCTCCTCCACTGTTTAAATGAAAACAAACGACGTAATAAGAAACTTGTATGTTTATTACAGAGAAATATTTGACATCATATTTTTATAGCTATTCAAATATCTGATTAAACACTTACAAATTTTTTGATTTTCTTATCTAAAGTTAAAGAAGTTTTTAAATTAATGTAAGGATATTAAACCTTTAATGTTAAATGTTTGCTTAGATATTAAAATATGTTTTGGAGATTTGGTTTTAAACAAAAATATAATTTTTAATGACAAAGCATATATTTCAAATAGGCCTACTGATATATTATTATTATTAATTATTATTCTTTGAAGTTAAGGGCTTAATTTTAAAGTAGATCTTCAGGTTTAGTCTTAAGACTTGCCATAATAAAAAAGGTTTTTAGATAGAAGCCATATAGGCTTTGTATTTAGATATTATATAATAACTGATACGGATTTAATACAAGGTGTATCACATAAAATAAAAGACCAGATATATTTTTTACAAATTTAAGAGACCTATATGGTAGTGGCGTAGCTACAAATTTTGGACCCCATACAGTTTTTCGACAAAGGGTCCTGTATGGGCAGGTACGGGACCAGAAAATAACTGAGGACTAAATAAAAAGATGATTTCATTCTCTTAGACTAGATATGGATTTTATACAATTTGTACAAATACAAATGTTATTTCATCAAATTAAAAAATCACAAATATTTTTGAGTCTTAGATTATGAAAATAATACATTTTTTTATTCAGAGATATATTTAACTTTTACTGGTGCCAGATTTTTGACATTAAGTTTTTAGATTTTGAATTTGAAAAAGATGCTTTTAACTTTAGGCTTTTAATATTAAGGTTTAGATTTCCATCTTAGATTTGAATTTGAACAGATTATCACTTCAAAGCAGTTAGTTTTGAGCTTTATGCTTAGTGTTTAAATTATTATTAGATTTAAAAAAAAATAGATTTTTTTTTAAACTGGACAGCTAGACTTATAACTTTATATTCCAGATTTTAATGCTTATCACCTTGATTCTATTTTTAAATTTGATCAGTACTTTTGAAAAACGACCCTTTTATTTACTAATTGCTAAATTTATCAGATAAAACTTGTAGTAGTAAAGTGCATGTACTGAGTGTTTTACTTAATTAGGGCATGTATAGGTTAGGATAGTATTTAAGGTGTAGCTTCGAAAATTACGGTTTTTAAATATCCCTGTCAGACTCTTGGCTCGACAGCTACTGAAAAACTTACAGGCTCTCTCAACAGTAAAGGCTTGTCTGGAGTAGGTACATTAGAACAACCGTACCTTATTATAAACAATTGAAAATTTGCTTTATTTATTATTCATTTAGTGCATGACGCTTAATGTGCATGTTGTATTGGTATTTTAGAACTAACGTACAGTGGAAATTTCGCGACTAACATTTTCGAGGCGCGTGGAACGCCGTGGTGGAATAAGTAGTAAGAAATCATGGTTCTTGGGTTAGACCGTGTCAAAATGGAATCACTTTCCGACGTTTCGCCTTCGATGCACGAAGCATCTTCAGGGATCTTCACGAGATCGAAACACCGAATCCTCGTGAAGATCCCTGAAGAGCAATCGTAGGCGAAACGTCGGAAAGTGATTCCATTTTGACACGGTCTAATCCCAAGAACCATGATTTCTTAATTGACCACAGCCGTGAAAGCTTTCGTTCTATGTTTGGAATAAGTAGTGTTAATTATTATTGCTAAATTGTTTATAACAATGATCGATCGAAACACCGAATCCTCGTGAAGATCCCTGAAGATGCCTCGTGCAATCGTAGGCGAAACGTCGGAAAGTGATTCCATTTTGACACGGTCTAATCCCAAGAACCATGATTTCTTAATTGACCACAGCCGTGAAAGCTTTCGTTCTATGTTTGGAATAAGTAGTGTTAATTATTATTGCTAAATTGTTTATAACAATGTTTTAATTGTTGCTAACCTCAATTTTTTTCTTTTAACCACGTTTGTTAACAACTGCTGTATTTTATTAATTGTGAAATTCTTTTGATAAATATTTTTGAATAAGCTTTGATAAACAAGTGATGTGACCGCTACCCGACGTAGTGGTTAGTCCGTAAGTGGTAATTGTGACTAATCAAAAGAATTATTTGATAACTTCCGGAGAGGAGGTTATAATTTTATAACGTTGACAAAAAGAGGAATATTTCCCACCAAAAAACAACAATAGAAGTAAAAATACAAAAAGATCCATAGGACAAATGTTAAGATTTTAAAGAACAGGTTTATTTTTTAATCGTTACCTTCTAACTAAGTTACTTTTAAAATTGGGAAAAAAGTAACTATAATATAGATACTTTTGTAGACTAACTTGCAACTTTTACTTTTAAAAATAACTTTTTGCTTCAAAAGTATCTATAGTTACTTTTGAAGTAACTAGTTACTTTAAAAATAGTAAGTTACTTTTAAAAGTAACTAGCTACTTGAAGTAACTAGTTGATTTCAAAGAAGCTATTATTAAAAAAAGGTTAGATTACACGTATCCGAGAAAAAAAAGGTGACAAAAAATAAATAGAAAAATTGAAAACTCCGGATTTTTTCGGATATCAGTGGAAGTTTTCCAAATAATATAAACATTCATTTAACAATATCTCATTGAACACAAATATGCACTTTTTTGTATATCCTGTTCGATGTTGTATCTCTTACGGTCCGTAATAATTCTGTGCCATTATTTTAACCAACAAACCAAAAAAATCAGATTTTTTTTCAGTAATTGCAACTTTGTTTCTGCATTCATACTTTAAACATGGCTTATTTCAATTAAATTTCTGGCTCTAAATTGATATGTCAACATGTCCGCTGATCTAGCAATCTAGCCAAAATCAAAATCCCACTTTAAAGAATTTTGTGAAGTATATGAACTTCCTTGTATAGCGATTTCCGGTAATTCTAAAAAGGGCTTTTTTCTTCAAAAGACAGTATCAGCGGCGTTTTAATGACGAGGGCCCAAAAAGTGCTTTTTACTGCCTGTAAGCAGTACAAACTTTCGTTGCTATGCTTCGTTCGTTAGGAAGCAATGTATATCACAAAGAAATCAAAATTGTCAGTGAGTGACAATATGTAAACACAAAATTATTTTTAGACAGAGCTTTAAATATAAAAATAACATTATTTTGTCTTCTCCAGAAATTTTTTTAATGTCATTCGGAGAAAAAATTGTATGATTCACACGGGCGAAAAGCAGACTTAGTGCCTTGGCTGGTTTCCTAGCCTCGGCTTTGAAACGCCAGCCGCGGAATTTAAACTTTTCTGCCTAGTAAAACAAATAACTATTTTAAAGCTCAATGTGATCCAATCGGTAATTATTATGAATAATTGTAAGGTCTTGATACAATAATTAGTTTTCATAAAGGTATTACAGAGGATATTTTTCCATTGCAGATTAAAAGAAAAGATTTAAAACCATAAAAAGTAGGACTCAATTTTTCTCGAGGAATGTCATTTTTACTGTGTTTTTTTTATTGGTGAAGTTTTGATTCTAGTTTTTGTTTTTTCTACATATGTGTTTGGATCTATTTGAACAATAGGCTTATATGAATTATCTTTCTCAAGATATCCTGCAGTAATGTAACTTAAAAAGGTCTTTCTCCGTTTTGGCTTTCTTTTAGTAAGACTTGGTAGCATTTCTAGGAATATTATTAGTTTTTTTATTTTGCTTTTAGTATTAAATATGTTAAGACAGTGTTGTAAAACTTAAAAGTACATCTCTGTCACTACACTCGTTGTTAAAAACTTCTTATATGTAGTGAGTTTTTTATATAACCTAGTTGTCCTGAAAATTTCCTCTCCATAGAGTTGTATAAAGTTTTAAAAAAACGCAGTCCTTCACTTCCAGATGCACATCTAGACGTGCACTTTTGGGGTTTTGCGACGTAGATAGAGAGTTAAAGTTATGTACTATGTACTTATTTTAATTTGTTTATTGCCCGTTATTGTTATTATTTTTAGTTGTATTATTTTTTACGTTCCGCATTATGTGATATTTGAGTTTCATCTATGTATGGATTTAATAACAAGAATGATAATATTAATGGTTTGTTAGACTTAATTTAGTACTAGTGTTACTTTCTTGACCTTCATATAAATTGGTTTCTCTCACTTTGTACAATAAACCGTATTCTTTAGGCGTTATATTCCACTCCAGAAATTTATTCTATATAAATTAAAGAACATGTGTGCTATTTTAGCCTATTCTGAATTCTCATATAATCTTAGATTAAGTACACAGGAAGATACGTAACAACACAATAAAACGTGACTGAGTGATTCCCCCAAACCACCTCGTAAATATATATTTGTTTAAACATTGATTGATTAGTTTCATAATCTATTGCCTTCCGGTGCTAATTAAATCAGTTTGAAATGCAAGGTGTCAGTCAACTGAAAAGCATGGTGGCAATGTCACCGATGTCTGTCATATTGATTCCGTAGATCGGTTAGCGTTGTTCTCCAGTTTTTTTGCATTTTTTTCTAGTGTTTGTAGTTTTTCTGAACAATTAAATTCTATTTATAGCCTCATAAAGACTAAACAGTGCACTGTTTGTGGTCAGGTGCAGAGAACTGGAGCTTGTTTATCGTTTTACAGGTAAGTTCCATTGTCGGCACATAGCGTTAAAATGGGAAACTTTAAAAATAAAGTAATATTTTAATTCTTATGTTTTCAATTACACGATATCCCAGTCACGTATGAACGTTGTTATGAGTATGCTGCCGTATCTGTAAATAAGGTTTCTAAATCCCATCAATTTTAGATTTCCTGGAGATATGAAAAAGAAACAGGAAAGGTAAAGAGCTTTGAATATGGATAGTGTTAAAAGCTGGGATTTTGTATGTTCGAGACATTTTCAACCCAATAAGTTTTGTTATTAAGAAATCAGGTCGAAAAGTATTAAAAGTCGATACAGTTCCTATTTTGGGCCAGGAATTTGCTGCAGATAAGATCCTGGTTAGTTGTTATAACAGGGTATGCACTACATAAAATCAAATTGACCATTGTTGTTTGTATGATTTACCCATATGATACTAATGTGTTTCATTTCTTTTGAAGGTTGTTGTACTAAATCCTGTTCCAAGTTTTTTATAAGACCCTCTATTAGTAAGGATAGGATTTTATAGAGCCCCATGCTGCTATTCCCAAAAAACTAATTTTAAGTAGGTAAGTACCTTGTTGGTTTTCCTACTTTTATTTTTCATTGAATAACTGTTTTAAATGTCTTTTTTATGTAAAAAAAAACATTAATGTATATTTTCTAAACTTTAATAATGGTTGTGCTTCCGAGAGTAGTTAGTTTCTAGTAAAAAAGTGATATGCCACCTTAATAGTATATGTATATACCAGAATACTGTAGAAGTAAACTATCTTCGTTTTTGGAGTCGTGTCGAAACGATATAAGGAAAAGTTGTTTAAGAGAAGGTTGACTAATATACATTTTACACTAATCTTCTCGATACAAAGCGGGACCAACTTTTATCGTTTTTCCAGTTGGCGTGCGCATCAATCATCAATACAATCAGTCACGTCTGGTAGGTGTAATTTGTGAAATTGGTTGCTTTTTCAAGTTTCAATTTTTTTTACTATAACCTAATTTTTTTTAAATATCCTAATTTTTGGAAGTCTCAGAACATACAGGTTTTTAACTTACAGGTTATAAAAAAAATGTTTCACAGTTAAACAAACATTTGCAGAAACAAAGGCACTTTATCCCAGCAAATGTTAGGGACGTTCGACATTTTAACCTAAAGAAAACTTTGAGCCTGACCTTTAAAAAAACACTTCATATAAACATTTTTAAACTCCTTGGTATCTTATCTTTATTTATACTTTTTCAATAACATAATAGCCATGTTACTAATTAGTGATATACAGGGTATTAAAGATAAAATATTTCCTTATGCCTAAAAATCTGATTTAGTCACACATAAAAATAAAATAGATAACATAAGAAATTTATATAACAATTAGAATAAGATCGGACTAAGTAACATAGAACGTTATTAATGTAAAATCGGAAAATTTCAAAAACAGGCTTATATGTAGGAATACGATAATGTTACGTTTTACGTATTAAAATAGTTATGTAGGATATATACTATTGTATTATTAGCTACTGCTTGATTTTATCTGTAAAGTATACAAGATTCTTTGGTGTTGGAAAAGAAAGATTTCTTTTAGGAAGAAAAGGATTTTTTTTCAAAATATAGTTTTTATTCAAAACAACTTATTTTGAAAACAATATTATTTCTTAAAGAAATGATATTGTCTGATTCTCAGAAAAGATTATTCTTAAAATATATTCTTATAGCAAGAAAAAAGAAAGACACAGTTTCTTTTGAAGCAAAAACTGTGTCATTCTTATTATGCAAGAAAACTTTTACCTTATATGGAAACTGAAAAAAAAAACACTACTCTTGAGAAAAACATAAAATTAGTTCCTGTTTTTATTTAAGAAAACATTTTTTTTTCTTATGCTTTACCTAGTTTGATCTTATAGTCCCACGTTTATCTCTTTGATATACTATGTAAAAAGGCATTATCTGTTTTACTTCATGCTTTAAAACTTAGACTTGTTACTCATTTGGTAGATGTAGCGTTAGAGGTAACTTGGTTGTGAAAGAGGGGTAAACCATTAATAAATAAATGTTGGTCTGTTTACACGATTAAACAGATAATTTCGTCTTGTACAATGTTTAGTTGTAGAACATGTTGTATTTAATATATATATTTTTAAATAAAAGGAACCTGTTTCAAATTACAAAAAACAGTGTGTTATTTATTTCCTTTTTTCTTCTCCCATTTAAGAATTCATTTGTAGTTTACAAAAACCCATTACTTTTTTTGCAAAAAAAGACAGCACTTTCTACCTATCAATTTTCTCGTGCCTAAATTAATTAAAAATAATGTACAAATATTTTAAAGTATATATTTTTTTCTTATTCTTGTATCTTTGTTTCAAATGTAAGGTTTCAAAAATTTGGATTAGTTTTTATACACTTTTTAAATAGTAAATACCGATAAATTAATTTTATATATTTGTTCATTTATTAAAAGGATACTATCTCGCTTTTAGTTCTGGTTTTAAAAATTTAAAAGAGAACACTCTTGAAGAGTGTAGATCACTTGTATATAAAACCTTCCGACTTAAATTGGTACATTGTAATGTTATAAAATAAAAATTACATTATGAAAATTTGCCAAGAATGTTATGTAGAGTAAATATTTTATCATGACTTTAGGTCAAGCTTTCAATACACTTACATTTTGCCATCAAAATATGTAAAATCTAAAGTCATTTTAAAGTTTAAAGTAATGTATCTAAGTCTTCTTATAAAACATGCCCCCTAAATGGATTCCGATAAATTGAAGTGTTCAAATGAACACCATATATGTTTAAGCAATATAATTGTACTGTTTACCTATAATTACATAGAAAAATCCAATGAAAAAATCTCTCACTCGAGATATTTAAATATTTTTATCCATGCAGACTATCATAATTTCACCCCGCCGATGGTTCATGTTTGTAAATAAACACGTTATACTCCCCTACCGCATTTTCTAGGTTATCCTTGAGTCACAACACTCAATGTATTTGGTATAGGGGCTATGTAGCTTTCTGTGTATTTAATCTAAGCATATAATAACACTAATGCTTTTTGACATTTAGAGGCATGTTATTAATTAATTTACATTAAGTCCGTTTTCACATTTTGCATATATTTCATATTAACAATTCAAGATTATAGGTGGTACATTTCAAATGATAACCTACAATTTAAAATTTTAGATTGACGCTGTGGTAAATTCTAGCAATTCCTCCCTTAAAGTTCTCGGAGGCGTTAATGGTGCTATCCATCGACGAGCTGGCCCATTTTTAAGAATGGAATGTAATACTTTGGGAGGTTGCGACATTGGAAATGCCAAAATTACAGGAGGATATAAATTACCCTCAAAATGTAAGATACGTGACTCTTAAAACTTACTTTATATTACATGTTGTTAAAAAGGACGAAATACTTTTTGGGAAAATTACCCATGATCACGAGAATTAATTTTGTGTGTGAAACTTGGTATAAGCCTGATTATAAAATATCTCTTAAAGGTTATAACATTATTAAAAGAGACAGACAAAAAGGTAAGGGTAGGGTTGCTCTCTTCTTTAAGAAAAATATTCCATTTAATGAAATTATATTTGTTAATTGAACTAACAAAAAAAATTAATTCACGTTCTTGTGAAAAATATTAAGTTCACTTGTGACAATGTATAGACCTCCAAATGTTTCAAATCGCTGTGCCTGAATATGAAACAATTTTTTCGCAAGTCAATAAATATTGCATTATTGCTGGGGATTTTAATGCTCACACTTTATGGGGGTGTAGTCATAATGACATCTATGTTACAACTTTATTGGACTCATTAGATACCTTTCAAAATTTGATTATAAGGAACGAGTGTAGTCACGCTAGAATGGGTGGACCGAAAAATAGTTCAGCAATTGATGTATGTATAATTTCATCCAATATTTGCAATATATCTACCTGGATGGTGCTGGATGACACTTATGGGTCGGATCACTTTCCTGTCGAGATAAATTTTAATGAGAATGTTAAGAGTTCATAGATGTCTTAGAGAGAACTGTTGGGTGAAATCTGAGGAATATTAACTGGAATGTATATGGTTATAAAATCGAGTATGCCTGTAACTTGAAAAGGGTGTGGGATGTGCTTTTTCCATTTCAGAGCTGAACGTAACTGAGTAATTTAAATGTGAACAGTTTGCATCAATCTTTACAGCCGAGGCGTTAGCAATCTTAAAAGCACTAGAGTATGTTAGTGTAGAAAAAAATCTCTCTTGTAATTCTTTCTGTCATCAGTTTTACAAGCTTTGGGAAATAATGGTTATTCCAGACATGCTATTATTGCAAATATGTTAACAATCCTGCTATTACTCAATTCAAAAGGGGTTCAGTTTGTATTTGTATGGAATAAAGGACATACAGTACTGACAGGGAATGAAAGTGTTGATAGAGCGGCAAAAGAGGCTGTCATGTTGGGAGAACCATTGTCCGGTATCCCTTATTCGGACTTGCTACCAATTGTGAGAGAAATGTCTGAAAGTATTTGGAGGCAAGAGTTTAGAGAGTTTAGAAGATATGCTAATGGTAACTCAAGTGTATATACATTAATTTTTCCCGAATTGAATAAAAAATTTTGGTTCCCAGAATCAAATTACCTCAGTATTTGTTAGTCTCATATTTCCGAATTTTGGTTGGTAGGACATGGGAATTTTAATAATCACATATAAAATGAAACTGAGTAACAGTCCTTTATGTACTTTTGACAATGAATGATCTAAATCATAAACTCTTTAATTGTAAGCATAATAAACAAGCAGTTAAATATCTTTTGTCTGAACTTGGTAGAGTCCATTTGTTGCCTATTAATCATTTCGAATTTATGCGCAAGATTATCTCTAACATTGATATTTAACATGTTTTTGTGAAATATTTAAGAATGTGCAGGGTTAGAATCTAGGATTTAATTTGAGTATTCCTTTGTTTTTTTCCTTACATGTTTTTCAACCGTTTTAGGTAGGTCCGGGTTACCTGTCCTGTGTAATTTTGTACAAAAAGAGTCCTGAATTGGTCCCAGGGCGAGAAGAGAGTGACCTTGTCCTTTGTTGAGTCCAGACTCTGAAGGAATCGCAGTTAGTATCTTCTGACCGTGCACGTAATTAAATAACGAATTTTGAGATAAATATTTAAGTATTCGTGGCTAAAGGGGCTCTTCCTAAGGTCATAAAAAAATAATAATACGTGAAAATACTTTCATTACTTTGAACGACTTCAACTGTTCGGCTAGCAATGGCGTTTGCAACGGGTTTTATGTAACATCTTGCTGTCTGTAGAATTGGGACGTAGTTCTTTAATGTTCTATAGGACTCGTGACATAACTCATGTCAGTTTTTTTTTCATGGAAAGATAAACTTTAGTTAGTGAAACAAGAACTTTTCTGTTTGTATTTATTTATTTATTTTATTTATTTATTTATTTTATTTATTTTCATTTTACATACATGCGACATATGCCTAATCTTAACTAAATCTAATATTTGGTTAGCTTTTTTCTTTTACAAATGCAAAACACCTAGGTATAAAATACCCGTATGTGTTTTTTTTTTTTTTAATAAATAATAAATTATGCATACAATTGAAGCCAGACATACAATTGAAAACAAATAGACTTAAAATTACTTAACATAAAAAATATTACAAAAATAAAACCATTACAAACAAATTTAGCAACCTATATACTAACAGCAAAGACAGAAAAAGAATCATTATTACCCGAAGCAACAGTTAAAAAAACAACATACTAAAATAGTCTTTCAAATACCTGTGAGTAGTTGCTGTGTATGTAGTCTGCACATTTTTTATTAAACAGATTTTTATTTAAATTACGTAGGTTTTGGGGTAACAAGTTATATAATTTAGGACCCATGAAGATGATCGATCGGAGACTTAAAGTCTTAGAAGTTTGCGGGAGAATTAAGTTTTCTTGAAAATTATATCTAGTTTCATATAAATGAGAAACAAAATTTTTATGATTAATTTTTTTAATGTATTTGCATACGTTCAGGATATATAGACTCCTTACATTCAATAATTTGCCCGAATACAACAAAGATGTATGGTAAAGTTTAGGTTTTTTTAGTATTATTTTTATAATACTGTTTTGACACATTTAATGGCTGTAGGGTTGTGCCATAGACACCACCCCATACCAATATCCCATACCTTAGTATTGATTCGACCAAAGATTTATAGATTGTTAAAAGAAGTTTTTTATGCAACATTTCTCTTAATAAATAGAATTTATGTATCAGACATTTTATTCCTTTAATTATTTTATCTATATGTTTATCCCATTTTAAGTGTTGATCGACCATTACTTGAATATATTTTTAATCATATGGAAGGGTGTGCATGAGCTTCCCTAAATAGGTTTGTTTTTTTTTATAAAAAAATTGTCATAATAAACAGTAACACCCATATTCACTAAAGAGATTTAAATTTAGACCAAGTTTAACTTAATAGATACAGGTTTAAGTGGTTAAGTAGGTTTTGTGTTGTCAACAATTATTAATTCAGTCTATTTTTGGTCCATGTATATTTTATCATTATTGTTCCTCATTGACTCGGCAAAAACCTGGCGACTTTATTAAAAGAACACATACAGAATAGTTCTTTAAGGGACTTCTAAGAGAATTAAAAAAGGATATTCATTCTGTACGTGTGTAGGGAAGAAATTTCAAACCACTTGAAATGGAACTCACGGCATGCACAAGAAAAGATTATTGAAATGTGGAAAATTTCAAATGTTTTTCTTAACTGGCTTATAATATAAAGAATATATGGGAGGCTCGTTAAATAGCCGCACTTTGACTTTGACATGTATAAGAAAATCGAAAAAAAATTGAGTATATGATGATGTTTATGTCCCTCCTCAAATGTTAGACTCAATAATAACTGTTTCGGATTTCTGTGCCTTACATAATCTTTTCCAGATTAATTATATTTATAATAATAACAATGTTATTCTAGATTTAATACTTAGTCATAAAAAATACAATGTCCTTTATGTTTTAATATTGTAATTGAAAACAAATTTCATACTCCCAGTAAACAAGCTAATGAATTCTATTTTGATTATAAATCAGCGGATTAGATCTGGATTAAGAAAACATGATAAACACATTTTATGATATTTTATACAATACTCTAAATATTTTTGTACCAATTAAAAAATTTCCACGTTGGTTTACACGTGATCTTATCGATCTAGCCATTCAAAAAAAGATCACTCACAAAAATACAAATTTCAGCCAACATCCCTAAATTACCAAATATTTTCCAACCTTCGGACACAGTGCTCTAACCTTTCTAAGCAGTGTTATAAAAACTATGTCCAAAATATCGAATTTTCAGTCCAAAATTATGTAAAGCATTTTTGGACCTTTGTTAACTCTAAACGAGAATCAAATGACTTGCCCAATATTTTGTCTCTAGATAATATCGAAGTTGAAATGGGCCCCAGAGCAGCCAACCTCTTTGCTGACTATTTTAGCTCCGTTTATTCCTGAAATAGTCCCGAATTTGATCAAACATTTTCTATGAATGACATAAATATCTATAATTACTCAATCTCTATTTCAGATGTATACATGGAATTGAACAGCTTAAATATTCATAAAGGACCAGACCATATTCACCCTATTTTATTGAAAAACTGTGCCTTTATTCTTGCCAGACCTCTGCACATTATATTCAACGAATCTCTGAAGTGTGGCATCTTTCCAAATTTTTGGAAATCCAGATTTGTGGTTCCTATTTACAAGTCGGGCGACAAATCTAACATAAGAAATTACAGACCAATCAGCATCATAAATATGGTTCCAAAAATTTTTGAGAAAATTGTCACTAAACATCTTACCTCTGTGCTATCCCCCGTGATTATCGACGAACAATTTGGTTTTTTCCCTGATAAAAATACGGAACTAAATCTACTTACCTACACAAAAAACATTTGTGATGCTCTGGAAAATGGTTCTGAAGTCCACTCGATTTATACAGACTTCACTAAAGCCTTCGATAAAGTTCCCCACAATGTATTATTAAACAAGCTTAAAATTTTAAGGATATCTGGATCCCTGCTTAACTGGATAGGAAGTTACCTTTCAGACAGAGTGCAGACAGTCAAAGTCAATAACTTCTTGTCCTATGAAATCATAGTTCCTTCTGGTGTACCACAAGGGTCCCATATTGGGCCACTACTGTTTGATCTTTTTGTTAATGATGTCTCCTTATGCTTTAAATCTTCTAAATTTCTTCTTTTTGCTGATGATTTAAAACTTTTTAAGACTGTCACTAATCAAAATGACTGCAAGTCTCTTCAGGAAGACCTTAACAGGTTTGTGGAATGGTGCCTTAAAAATGGCATGGAACTTAACTCATCTAAATGTAAGCTAATGAAGTTCTCAAGATTGCATCGGAAGATTGATTTCGACTATGTTATCAATGGCGAAACTGTATTACCTACTGAGACTATAAAGGATCTCGGTATAACATTGAATTCTGAGCTTTCTTACATTTATCACATTACAAATATTACCAATAAATCCCTAAAGATGCTGGGCTTTATCAAAAGAAACTCCAAAGAATTCTCCACAATATTCTCTCTTAAAAATCTTTACTGTAGTCTGGTCAGATCACACCTAGAGTATGCTTCTGCAGTATGGAATCCGAGTTATGATAACCATATTCAGAGAATTGAGCGAGTACAAAGAAAATTCCTTCATTACATCCATCAAAAATTTTACACAGACACCGAATTCCATTATGATAATCTCTGCCTAAGGCTTAACTTGCTAACACTTTCTTCAAGAAGAAGAAACCATGATCTACTTCTTCTTTTTAAGTTGACAAACTCTTTGATTGATTGTCCTGATCTGGTTTCAATGGTTGGTCTGCATGCCCCTGTCAGAATGACCCTTAGTCACCAAATATTCAATGTTAATTTTCACCAAACCAACTATTCTACCCACTCTTTCATTCCCCGATCGTCAACACAAGCTAATCAATTTAATCAGCTTAACTTTTTTGGTACTCGGAGACAATTTTTAAGAGAATTGTCCCAGTTAAGTAATCAAGACTAATTTATTTTGTTATTTATTCCTTTCTCACAGTCTTTTACTTTTCACATTTCTATTATTTTTCTATTTTTCATACTTCACCAGGGGCTATCTGCAAATTTCTTAGTATATTGCATTATATTTTACTTTAGGATTAGATTTAGATTTATTATATAAAATTCGATTAAGTAATCTTGTAAATGGACATTGTCCGTCAATAAATAAATAATAAATAATATGGTAACGCAATTTTCAGTTCTTGTTGATCTTTGACCTCCGGTGCGCCCCTCGAAACTCAAACCCCTCCAGACTCCGCTGCATACTATGTAACATCATTTTTTCAATTATACATATTCACACATTCACTTTTTACCAGGAATTTTGTTTAATTTTGATTTATAGTCTAGGAAATTGAACCAGATGACTTGGAGTCATCCAAAGTTCTTTTTATATTTCTCATAAATTATGACCTCAACTTACAAATTATGTAAAGCATTTTTGGACCTTTGTTAACTCTAAACGAGAATCAAATGACTTGCCCAATATTTTGTCTCTAGATAATATCGAAGTTGAAATGGGCCCCAGAGCAGCCAACCTCTTTGCTGACTATTTTAGCTCCGTTTATTCCTGAAATAGTCCCGAATTTGATCAAACAATTTCTATGAATGACATAAATATCTATAATTACTCAATCTCTATTTCAGATGTATACATGGAATTGAACAGCTTAAATATTCATAAAGGACCAGACCATATTCACCCTATTTTATTGAAAAACTGTGCCTTTATTCTTGCCAGACCTCTGCACATTATATTCAACGAATCTCTGAAGTGTGGCATCTTTCCAAATTTTTGGAAATCCAGATTTGTGGTTCCTATTTACAAGTCGGGCGACAAATCTAACATAAGAAATTACAGACCAATCAGCATCATAAATATGATTCCAAAAATTTTTGAGAAAATTGTCACTAAACATCTTACCTCTGTGCTGTCCCCCGTGATTATCGACGAACAATTTGGTTTTTGCCCTGATAAAAATACGGAACTAAATCTACTTACCTACACAAAAAACATTTGTGATGCTCTGGAAAATGGTTCTGAAGTCCACTCGATTTATACAGACTTCACTAAAGCCTTCGATAAAGTTCCCCACAATGTATTATTAAACAAGCTTAGAATTTTAAGGATATCTGGATCCCTGCTTAACTGGATAGGAAGTTACCTTTCAGACAGAGTGCAGACAGTCAAAGTCAATAACTTCTTGTCCTATGAAATCATAGTTCCTTCTGGTGTACCACAAGGGTCCCATATTGGGCCACTACTGTTTGATCTTTTTGTTAATGATGTCTCCTTATGCTTTAAATCTTCTAAATTTCTTCTTTTTGCTGATGATCTAAAACTTTTTAAGACTGTCACTAATCAAAATGACTGCAAGTCTCTTCAGGAAGACCTTAACAGGTTTGTGGAATGGTGCCTTAAAAATGGCATGGAACTTAACTCATCTAAATGTAAGCTAATGAAGTTCTCAAGATTGCATCGGAAGATTGATTTCGACTATGTTATCAATGGCGAAACTGTATTACCTACTGAGACTATAAAGGATCTCGGTATAACATTGAATTCTGAGCTTTCTTACATTTATCACATTACAAATATCACCAATAAATCCCTAATGATGCTGGGCTTTATCAAAAGAAACTCCAAAGAATTCTCCACAATATTCTCTCTTAAAAATCTTTACTGTAGTCTGGTCAGATCACACCTAGAGTATGCTTCTGCAGTATGGAATCCGAGTTATGATAACCATATTCAGAGAATTGAGCGAGTACAAAGAAAATTCCTTCATTACATCCATCAAAAATTTTACACAGACACCGAATTCCATTATGATAATCTCTGCCTAAGGCTTAACTTGCTAACACTTTCTTCAAGAAGAAGAAACCGTGATCTACTTCTTCTTTTTAAGTTGACAAACTCTGATTGATTGTCCTGATCTGGTTTCAATGGTTGGTCTGCATGCCCCTGTCAGAATGACCCTTAGTCACCAAATATTCAATGTTAATTTTCACCAAACCAACTATTCTACCCACTCTTTCATTCCCCGATCGTCAACACAAGCTAATCAATTTAATCAGCTTAACTTTTTTGGTACTCGGAGACAATTTTTAAGAGAATTGTCCCAGTTAAGTAATCAAGACTAATTTATTTTGTTATTTATGCCTTTCTTACAGTCTTTTACTTTTCACATTTCTATTATTTTTCTATTTTTCATACTTCACCAGGGGCTATCTGCAAATTTCTTAGTATATTGCATTATATTTTACTTTAGGATTAGATTTAGATTTATCATATAAAATTCGATTAAGTAATCTTGTAAATGGACATTGTCCGTCAATAAATAAATAATAAATAATATGGTAACGCAATTTTCAGTTCTTGTTGATCTTTGACCTCCGGTGCGCCCCTCGAAACTCAAACCCCTCCAGACTCCGCTGCATACTATGTAACATCTTTTTTTCAATTATACATATTCACACATTCACTTTTTACCAGGAATTTTGTTTAATTTTGATTTATAGTCTAGGAAATTGAACCAGATGACTTGGAGACATTTAAAGTTCTTTTTATATTTCTCATAAATTATGACCTCAACTACGCTGTTTATTCTGGGATGATTTGACCAGAATAGATTAATTTTACAGGGCGGTGGTGATTTGTTTTATAGGTCATTTCATATCAAGCATCATAAAAAAATTTAAATGGCGGAATAGCTCTCACTCCACTTTCTTTTTTTAATTATGTTTGATATTATTTTAAAATTTGGTATATGAATTGTAATCAATAAAACATTTCGAAATTCTTCAAGTATATAATAATAATAATAATATAGAACGAAAGCTTTCATGGCTGTGGTCAATTAAGAAATCATGGTTCTTGGGATTAGACCGTGTCAAAATGGAATCACTTTCCGACGTTTCGCCTTCGATTGCACGAGGCATCTTCAGGGATCTTTACTTCACGAGATCGGAACACTGAATGAGGTCGGAGAGACCCAGGCCGGCTATTTATAGTCGACCTGTGTTTACTGAAGCGTGACTCGGTGTAACGATCGGTTTCCACGTATGATGTAGACTGAAGCCCGTATCTCTATTAAAATTTTTAGGATGCTTATAAATTTTAATAGATTCTCTAATTTTGCGTTTATAGAGTCCCGAAACCGATGCAATAACTTTGGTTTCTTTTACGTTTATGACATGCCCAGTAGAATGTTGGTGTTCAGATACAGCAGATTGTACAATTTGTTTCTTTCTGATACATCGTTGATGTTCCTTAAGCCTAGTCGATATGGATCGTCCAGTTTCTCCAATATAAACATCACCACAGGAACAAGGTATTGCATATACTCCTTCCGTTTGAAAAGGAATAATGTCCTTTGGCGATCTCAAACATTGTCCAATTTTCTTGCAATTTTGTCTGTGGTTCCGTGTATAAATGGAAGAACTACATTTCCTATCGGTAATTCCTTATTAGTATCATTTCGTGAAGTAGGATTATTATATTTTTTAATTGATCATCCAATATCATCAGTGCAATATCCATCCCCTCTTAAAGCTTGAGTCAGTTTCTCTGTTTCCGATCGTAAAGAATTTTGGTCAAAAATCGCGAGAGCTCTGTAAACCAATGAATTAATGACTGATTGCTTTTGTGCTGGATGATGATGGGAATTTGAATTTAAGTACCTGTTCGTATGCGTTGGTTTTCTATATACAGAGTGTCCTAAGGAACCATCCCCTTTCTTTTGTACATGAACATCTAGAAAGGAAATCGCACTGCTGTATCTGAACACCAACATTCTACTGGGCATGTCATAAACGTAAAAGAAACCAAAGTTCTTGCGTCGGTTTCGGGACTCTATAAACGCAAAATTAGAGAATCTATTGAAATTGATAAGCATCCTAACAATTTTAATAGAGATACGGGCTTCAGTCTACATCATATGTGGAAACCGATCGTTACACCGAGTCACGCTTCCGTAAACACAGGTCGATTATAAATAGCCGGCCTGGGTCTCTCCGAGCTCATTCAGTGTTCCGATCGCGTGAAGTGAAGATCCCTGAAGATGCCTCGTGCAATCGAAGGCGAAACGTCGGAAAGTGATTCCATTTTGACACGGTCTAATCCCAAGAACCATGATTTCTTAAATAATAATAATAATAAATCCCTTTATTTAGATGTTGTACATACAATTTTAAATAAATGGTATAATGTGGTGGCGAGATCTAGCAACACTACTCATCTAACCACCCATTATATAGAGAATTGAACAAGAGTATCAAGTATAATCAAGAAATAAAAATTCATTCATGAAAAGGCAAAAATATTTTTTTAAGTCTTGCATTTTTTCCGTATCTTTTCAAATAAAAGAAATGTGTTTTGGCAAACATAGTACTTCCTTATATGGGTCAATGGGGTTCACAAGTTGAGGTTTTTACCTTTTTTATATTAATAGTACCTATATTAAAATTTAACGTTTTACACCCCTTTAAAAAACTGAAAATTTTAATTCTGTCTTTAGAGAACTGTTCCACCTTCTTAAATTAACCCTAGTTGCTTATGTTGTATACAAAATAAAATAAATTTGCACAGTTTTACCGTATTTTAAAAAAGCCAAGCATTATGGAAATAAAACATATTTGCATTTTTAAGGGACTTGTATTTCCTAGGACTCTATAGTATTTCCTAGGGCTATAGTGGAAAACACTTTTTATATACAAAGAGATAAAAAGAAATTTGATATGTTTGACCGTTCACTGTTTTTACGATACCGCTTTAAACAAAAAATATTTTCGTTTTCTGTGGATTGTTTCTCATCTTGAGCTACTCGTATAATGAAAAAAATATATATTTATATATAATAATAAAAGAAACGACGTTTCACCGTTTGTTAAGGAGCTAAATGCTCGTAATTTTTTTTTTCGTTATTACGGCTACAGTGTATAAAAAAAATGTTTTTACATAAAACATAATAAAAAAAAATTGAAATATTTCACTGTTTACAGAGCAAATGAAAATATTCTGAAATATAAATGTATTTTCATTCAGGTGGCTGTTTCATCCTCTAAAGACTACTTTGTATAGTATATATATATATATATATATATATATATATATATATATATATATATATATATATATATATATATATATATATATGTTGATTTTTACTCCGTCACGGATGGAAAAATACAATGTGTTTTCATTCCGGGTGTACATCCGTTCACTACTCTCGTTCTGAAAAGAACAGTTTTGCTGACGTTTCGCCAAAATCACATTTGGCATTTTCGAAGCTTTCTTTCTCGCATCCGAATAGAGACTGAGTCAGTCTCTATTCGGAATGTTCCTATAATTTTAGCTAAGGACATAATTTCCAAAAAATGGAATGAAATAAAAAAATATACAAGTATACCCTTGGACGATTTTTTAAAGGCAGTGCAGTTAACACTAAACTCCACGTATTTCTTATATGAAGATAAAATCTATAAACAGATAGACGGTTGCGCAATGGGTGCCAGTATATCTAGTGTTATCGCCCAACTGGTATTAGAAGACCTAGAAGAAACAATTATTCCTCAACTAGATTTCAATATACCATTTTTCTTTAGATACGTGTACGATTGTATAACTGCGGTTCCACAAGATAAAATCGATAACGTCCATACAAAATTCAATAGTTATCATAACAAGCTTCAATTTACTGTTGAAATCGAAGAAAACATGAAACTTAGTTTCTTAGATATCAATTTACACAGAAAAAATGATGCAATAAAGACAGAATGTTATACTAAAAAAACTTGGTCTGCTAGATACACTAATTACCTTTCACAACATCCCCTTTCTCAAAAAAAATCGGTAATAATAGGGCTTGCAGATAGGGCCATTCAACTATCAGACGTAGAATTTAGACAACAATCCATTAACAAAGCTAAAGAAGCTATTATAAAAAATAGCTATCCAAAACATCTTATACATTCTATTTTTAAAAAAAGAATACACAAATTTTACAACAAAACCGACGCTCGATCACAAAATAAAAACCAAAAACAAAATTATATAACACTTCCCTATATTAAAGGACTGTCGGAAAAAATCCAACATGTAATGGCCAAACACAACATACATATTGCCCACAAAGAATATAATTTATTAAACCGTCATTATACCAAATTAAAAGCAAAAACCGAAAAATTAAAAAAAACATGTTATATATGAAATATATGAAATGCAACGATTGTAATGGCATTTATATTGGTCAAACTAGTCAATACCTGCAATCTAGATTAAAATCACACAAATACGACAAACCCAACCAAACGGCCCTTACCAAACACGAATAAAATGAAAAACACACTTTTAATTTCAACAACACCAGAATTTTAAAAACGGAATCCAATACCAAAAAAAGAGAAATTTATGAAACAATTGAAATTAAAAGAAACAGTCGAGCTATTAACGATAAAAGAGAAATTAATTCCCTTAACAAAATCTACTTTAATCTAATTTAACATACAATAATAGCATGAAAAAAAATATTGGCTTATAAAAAAATAAAAAAAATGTAAATATAAATTTTAACTCCATTTCAAAAATAATTAAAAGAAATGTTTATAACGAAACTTTTATTCTAAATAAGGAATAGTACCTACCTGCAACGTAAAAATATTCTTTCTGGCAAAAATCGATATTCATATTTCAGTACAGTTGACTCCGGTAAACACACAACAACAGTGTTTTACGGTGGAAAATGTGGCTCGTTTTAAACAGAATATATATGTATTAATGTCGTATTGTTCTATGTTTTTATTTGGATATATGTGGTATGTACTTACGTTCTAGGGTAAGTTGATTTTATATAAAAGATTGTGCATGTCCCAAAATTTTAATTCGTTTTTTTTTCATTTATTTTGTAGTTTTGAAAAAGGCAAGGATTACCTGAACAACTGAAACAAGAACTTCTACAACAATATATATACATATATATATATATATATATATATATATATATATATATATATATATATATATATATATATATATATATATATATATATATATATATATATATATATATATATATATATATATATATATATATATATATATATATATATATATATATATATATTATATATATATATATATATATATATATATATATATATATATATATATACATATATAATCGCAAAAAAATCAAGTATGTTCGCCGTTGTCTTCCACAGAGTTAGAACAGTTGCCCCAACTATTTCTTTTTCAATTTGATGATTATCGGTTTGTTTTTGCGTTGTCAAAATATATATTTTTTACATCTTTATACTCCTTAAAAATATCATGGCACCCAAAATGTAATCCCCGTGGGTCACTAACTTAAGACTATTTTTAGTGCAAATTGGAAACGAACCAGTTTGACCGTTCTCAAGTTATCGTTAAACAAACAAAATTATTTATACACATACATCCGTACAGACATAGTATTTTTGCCTAAAAATATGTTTTTCCTAATTAAAAATTCTGAAAGGTTGAAAAAACCCAACTTATATTTTTCGAAAATGATTACGATTGCAATACTTCCCCTATGTAGCCTATATAGTGTATTATTAATACGATGTTCTATGGGGTAGTAAAAATGCCGACGGATCGGTAGTCATTATGGCTTATGGAAGAAACCGCCTAAATATTTTTTCAAATTTTTTAATTTATATTTTCAATAAATCTAAATAAATAAATTAGAACATACATTTTTGGATATAATTTAAACTGTACGGCTTTTTGTTTTATTTACTCATCATTTGGCTTTTCTTGATATTATTTTCCATTAACTTTTTTCTAGTACACTATACTACATATCTGTTATCGGCTAATATATTATAGGAATCAATTTCGATGTATATATTCCTTAATATCAGGTATTATACCCATAACCCATACAAGCTCGAACGGGAAAAAAGAAGGAAAATCAAATGGCTTTTAAATACACCATACATGTATCCCACTTACTTGCTCTGTTATAGCTGAAAGTAGGTAAAAGCAATAGCGTGTGGGTATAATAAGTTCATTCTATAGAAGCGATGTAAAATCTTGAAATTTATTTATAACGAGATTTTGTATAGAAATCTTTTTAAAATCTCGTCTAAGAGCTAATAGGATTCATAAAAAATCTGAATATTATGTTTCGATACTTTCCCAGCTTGATCTAGTTGAATTAGAAGTTATTAGCAAATTCGGGAAATTTCTTTATAAATACGTCAAGAAAAAGTCACCTTGTTTATTGCCCCCCCTTGTTACACACACAGCAAAGCGTACGCGATTTTGATCAAAATGTATCCAAAAACTGTCCCAAAAATTTAAAAAACCTGTAATTTTTTCTTCGAACGCTTGTTTGACGATTTTTTTAGAGATCTAGCTAAAAACATTAAATATGGGAGTCTAAGCTAATTAAATGAACGATCTGTTCATTTTAAAGTTTTTTAAAAACGGGACAGCATAAGCGAGGAGGAGTTTTAGGTAAAACGTGGACCAATATCGACCAAAGTCTGATCAGCCTAATAATTACAGGTTCGAAGTTGTTAATCGATAAGTGCAGGAAATAGGTGTAAACTGAAAATAAAAATATGTTTAGCTCTAGTTTTGAATCTTCTACAGCGCTGTACTCGGAACCTCGCCACCAAACGTTTTGCATCGTCGTATCCCCCCTCCATGGGTGTCTACTAAAACATACCAAAATTCAGCCACCTACTTGCCACAGTTTCAAAACGACGACTATGCTATAGGGAAAAAAATGCTTTCAAGCTAAGTTCTCACAACTTTGTCGATGCGAATAATAATAGACTGTTCCGATCTATTATACCAAGTATGAGCGATAGGTTCTAAAAATAGATCCTTAAAGTTCGTTACTTTGTCTAAGTTAATTTTCAAATGTGAAGTTTTACAATATGTTTTATGTAGCCCAACCCTCGGTACAATTAACCTTAACAGCTGTGTTTTGATTTAATAGCCGGGATACCCCCCGAACTACCAAAATGCGAGAAAATATATTTACATTGAAAATTTTATAAATTTAATTAATTAATCGAAGGAGAAAAATGAACAACGGAAAAAAGCCCCTTTTATATTTATAGAAATCTCTAAAGTTTTATAGTTGTCATCCTTCGCGTTTCTGAGATGTCACCAGGTGAAATCCGTATACTCTGTATTTATAGGCATATCCAGGGGTTGAGCTGCCCACCTGACGTGTTCTCAGGTAGCAGATAGGGGAGAGGTCATGGTGCTCAAGATGCTTTGGCTAGGTGTGCGATTTGTGGGTCCCCTAGGTATAAACATCAGGCTCATCCTTACCTAAAGCCCTCCCGCAAACCAGCTTCCACGTCGCCTCTCGGTCTGAAATGGTGAATTTTTTAAGACAAAGGTAGCATAAGAAGTGTGGATCTCAGTGTTGGAAGTGGCTGAGTGACGTCGGGGGGCGGCAGGGTCGGCCAGGCCGTACCAGAAATTATACAGTGAAAATTCTCTTTAAAAAAGTAAATATTTTTCAAAAATAATTTTGCAAACAACCTAAAAACGCACAAAACCAAAATGTAATGCAATGTTTACTCCATGTTACATGTTTAAATGTGGTGACGAAGTAAGTGTAAGTGAATATTTTGAAATATCATTTGCGATTTGTTTTAAAAGTCGGCCGCCCGCATCGTGATTCTTGCTGGACAATATGCTTTTTTGGTTGTGTGTAGCTTTCACTTTGCTTGGCATCTATTTTATTTTCCTATTGAGAGCGAGATACATTAAAATATCAAAAATTAAATTGACTGGAGCGTTTTACTAAAATTTTTTTCTTATTTATTAAATTTTAATTTTTTTAACGGTCTGGGAGGAGGAGGAGGGTAGGTAATTACCTTATTACCCCCTCACCGTAAAACCGCCCTTGATTGCCCTTGAGCCTCGGCCAACCCTAAATTTTAGAGAACGAGCCGTCACTGCTCGCAACCTTCTCAATACTATATAAAAAAATCACTTCATTCAAAAAAATATTAAAAAAGATACGCTTCTTCAAAGTTAAAAATATATTCAGCGGCGGAAATTTAACAAATGACGTCACTCCATCCGACAGGTCGACACTGACTATGCAGGCGCACCTATTCGTATGTGTGCGTATTAAATAATTTGGTGTAGTGGATAACAAATCAGTGTTTTTGTGTTTGGCAGAGCATGTTTAGATACTAATTAATTGATTATAAACAATGTGTGATTTAGACTATTTTAGGTCTGATTCCTCCAATATGCCGAAAGTAGATATAATAATAATGGAGAATTTTAATGTTAATCGAGACGCTATTAATGCCGAAATGAGGGATGAGAAAATGCAGTAGTTAGTATTGTAATAACCACAATAGCTAAAAATAAAAATACGATGATTCGTTGACAGATAAATGTCCCAAATTTTAGACCGGACTCTCTTTCCTCTTCTTACATATATAAATAATTTTTTACAGTCGAAGAGATTTTAATTTCATTGCTATTGTATTTGTACGTTTACACCGAGATGGTTGTACCCATATGTGTATATTCGGCCAGAAAAAACCTAAAATTTAAGGTACATTTCTGACGTCTCCACGACGGCGACCTTAGCCACCTGCCATGACATCTAAGCCCAAGGTGATAAATCAAAAGAGAAGGATGATTGTGTGGATGAATTCTTAAAAACAGAAGGAAAAATAAATCGTGGGCATGTCTGCAAAAAAAAAGGTGTGAAGTTTGGAAACCGCGCGACACGTGTTTCGGTCTTATTAGACTTCATCAGCAGAGCAGTTTAACCAACCACTTCACACACACACTCTATATATATATATATATATATATATATATATATATATATATATATATATATATAATTGAAAATAGATTGAAAAGCGTGGAGGAATGTGATGAAATTTTTTTTAGCACGGATATTAATAGAGCCGAGCCAGCTGAGCAGGTAAAAAATATTGAAATGGATGTAGAATGTCTTGAATAAAGCATAAAGCAGTGTCCAGATATGCCTTTGCAATTAGAAGTGGGTTGTAGTAAAAAGTTTGTACAAAAATTAATTTGCAGTTAAATTCTTACGGTTATCTAAAAAATAAAATGAATGCAATAATTAAGCATGTACTTACGTATTTATGGGTATTTTGTTTGACAAATATGTAATATTTCAGTACTCGAATGCAAAATCCAGTTCATTTTGGTGAATTTGAAGAAGACCTTGCAGATCTTAATAGAGCTAAGAAAATGTAGAAACTTCCTACCCATATAATTGAAAAACAAAGATGTACTAGTAAATATCTAAGAAATAGCTTTCTAGGATGTAACGAACGAATTAGAGAACTGAATACAAAATTAATTGTTTAAAAACCAGTAGCCCATTTTAGAAATTAATAAATGATTGTTTTTTATATAACAATGAACCATTTTTAATATGTCTTTTTGATAAAAATAATTCATATAGAACCTTATTTTTAGATTGTGCTTTTAATGTGGTGTTTTTTTTTTGCAGCACATTAAATCGATGTAGTATTTAAGTTGTAGGTACAATTTTAGCACGTAGTTTAAGGATTTTTTTACATACTCAAAGTCCCTAAATCCTATAGCTATAGAACTTTTAAACATAATACCTTTTCAGAACTAACAAACCTAGAGAACCAGTTTTTAATTTAAACAAAGTCAACGTAACTTTTGATAACAATATGAAAGAACAAAACGATAGAGACAGCACGTTGCTCGATAATGCATGCCTACCGCGCAGTTTTCTGCTAATCTTTTTTTAAGATAGCTCACTTGAACTAAGAAAACCTATAAGGGACCTTCAGTCTCCAATGTCTCTAATTGACATTGATTGTTCTTTCCCCAATCAGAATCAATTCGCGAGAAAAGAAGTCGACCTTGTTTCAATTTGCGATGGAGACTTGGACGTCCAAGTCCTCCATCGTCCATGCCAGTTCTCGAACATTTGTCTACAGCTACAGGCGACAAAAATAATACGTTTTTCAAAAACAAAAAACTACACTTGGGTGGACTATCATGTTGGCAAATGTACTTTTTAATTTTGGCCATCCGGAAATTTTCTGTTTTCCACTTACAACACCAGATATTTTTGCTCTAATATGGCGACCTGGTAACCTTAGTCGTTGAGCGGCTTCTTCGGTAATAAAGAGTGACTGTGGACCTTGATCAATAAGGATTCTTAACGGCTGCGGTGAACTTGAAGTGGCAACTTCGACGAGTGGTGTTGCGAGTAGAAGGTTCTCTTCTTTTTTAGTTTAATTGGTTGTAGTATTCCTATAGGGAGATCGATTGTTCTTCTTGGATAAGGGTTGTTTAGGGGATTCCATTGCGGATTGTTTCAAACTCCTGAGGGACCTCTGGGTTGATCTGTCTGACCGAAGTTGATTTTGTTGATATTAGTCAACGTGTAGAAGGGTGTGATACTGACGGCCATATATTGCACCTTGTTTGCTTGCTGTTTTGTTTGCTAACAGATGTGCTTCCCTTGGATATACTTGGGTCTTTCTTGCGCTGCCAGTGCCTTAAACTTTTGCCAATAGAAGGTCATGTGTTGCTGATCGCTGCAGAATAGACAGCTTGAGCTACTGAATCGCTTTTCTACGCTTAATACGACGGTTTATAGTGACTGAAATCTTCTCTCAAAAAAATTCATAAATTCTTTAAAATCTAGGGTAACGTGAGGCTTCTGGAAACTTTGTTCGTTGGTTTCAGGATCCCATTTTCTGTTGATTACTCGGATTATCATAGAAAATGATGATTCCATATTCTTTATTATTTATGTAAATGACTTACCAGATAGACCAGAAATAGTCTTTATCTTGCGGGAGACTCAGGGTAGTGAACAAGGGTCTGGACAGTCTGATGTTTGTGGAGGTCCAGACCAAGAGTTACGGGTATTTTGTTTAACAAAGATGTAATATTTCAGTACTCGAATTCAAAATCCAGTTCATTTTGGTGAATCTGTAGAAGAAGACCTTGCAGATCTTAATAGAGCCAAGAAAATGTAGAAACTTCCTACCCCTATAATTGAAAAATAAAGATGTACTATTAAATATCTAAGAAATAGCTTTCTAGAATGTAACGAACGAATTAGAGAACTGAATACAAAATTAATTGTTTAAAAACCAGTAGCCCATTTTAGAAATGAATAAATGATTGTTTTTTATATAACAATGAACCATTTTTAATATGTCTTTTTGATAAAAATAATTCATATAGAACCTTATTATTTAGATTGTGCTTTTAATGTGGTGGTTTTTTTTTTGCAGCACATTAAATCAATGTAGTATTTTAGTTATAGGTACAATTTTAGCATGTAGTTTAACGATTTCTTTACATACATACCTCTACCTTTAAAATTTTGCGGCCTTTATAAATAAAATAAACACTTATTAATCCTTTATCAGTGTAATATTTAATTTAGTATTAGCATTGACTTCTTTAAAGCCAATGGTATTAATAAATTTATAATAGGGTTTTTAAAGATACATCCCATGTGTTTAAACTAAAATGTCGCCAGCATCTTTAAAAATGAAACTTATTTTCCGGTTTCGAAGTTAAAAGAATAATATACATTTCGATGAAATTGACTTATTTGTAAATTCTTGCAATTTAACAAATAAAAGAAATTAATATAAAAAATATTATTTAATTTAAAAAACAGAAAAAAAAACTAATTTAATACAAATAATATTCAAATTAAAAATTCTAGATTCCGAATTTTTAAACTAAATTAACGTTGCTTGCATCTACAAAAATTAAAACTTATTTTCTGGTTTCGAAGTTCAAAGAAGTAATAATATAGATTTCGATAAAATTGGCTAGTTTGTAAATTCTTGCAAGTTATAAAAATTAGTTTGAAAATATTTCTATTTATTTCATTTAAATAACAACAAAAAACATCTAAATTAATACAAATAATATTATTTCATTTAAAAAACCAGAAAAAAGTAATTTAATATAAATAATATTCAGACTAAAAATTCTAAAGATCCCAAATTAGCTGCCAGCATCTGCAAAAGGGACACATATTTCTGGTTTTGAAGTTAAAAGAAGTAATATGGATTTCTATAAAACATGACTAATTTTGAATTCTTGCAACTTCAAAAATAAGTTGGGAAATTTATTTTATTTCAATAACAGCAATAAAAGCACCTAATTTAATATAAATATTATCTTACTAAGAAAAAACAGGAAATTTAATATAAATAATATTGAAACTAAAAATTTATAGAGTAAGCTGGGAAACTTCTTATTGTGAGACCCGGTCAAATTTCCTCATGATTTGCTAAAAAAATCCAAAAATTAAGCCCAAATGTATGTTTCTATTTAAATTCCTTGCTATATTGCCGGGCGTCACGTGACCAAAGGCAACTTTCCTTGTTACACTTGTCTAGTTCGTATCGCGCTTTCTCACTCGCAAATTGTCACCGCTTTTGCTCCATTCGCCGATAAGGAAAGGCCCCGTTAATACATACTATTATAACGTCATTAATTGAGTGCCTTGGCTATGTATTTTATACACTGGTGAGCAAAAAATTGAGGTCGCTTTGAAATTATGACGTCTGTTTGGAATTTCCAATTTGAAGCTTATATTTGGAACTTGTAAATCATTGACCTATATTTTGTAAGCTGAATTAAAAGTTCAATGTTGAATCACAAGCATATTTTTTGGATTTTTAGATTTATTTTGAAAGGAAAACAAAATTACATTTTAAACGAAGATCGACTTTTGTTCCAATATGGACTAAAACAATGAAGAAACTTATCGCTAACGAAAAAACTTATTACTAATAGCGTCTAATTCGTCCAGACAGTCTCTGATAATTCTGGCTGCGTGAGGCCTAGCTTTATCCTGCATCAAAATGCCAGAATGGCATAACATGATCTTCTAGAACCTCCGTAATGTACCTACCTATGAGCTGTCAGGGAGCCATGCATGAAGACCAACTATGTACGAGTTAGTGAAAAGATTCCCGCCCAACCGACCCACCTCCAAATGGAAAACGCTCATCAATATAAATTAGAGCATATCTTTATCCGGCTCTTCTGCAAACTCTTCGACGTCCGTCTGATCCACTGAGGCAAAAACGCGACTCATCCGAAAACACTACTCTGCTCGTTTTCATCATTCCACGCCACGTGATTTCGAGCAAAAGCCAATCTTGCAATTCGATGCCAGCGTTGCAGTGGTAGACCTGTAGCCATCCTTCTACAAAATAACCCAGCCACACAAACCCTTCTCCTAACGGCCCATTTACTGACATTTACATCTCTTACTTCTTGAAATTGATTTCGTAGCAAAACCGTGGAGACTTTTTCGCCCCTATCCTAGTCTTCAAGTTATCAGGCCAGTCTCCTTATATCGTTGGTATACTTTTTGAACAGGCTAAAGGCTCGTACCCACAATCCTTGCCGTTTCACGTTTTCCTCGACCATCTTGTATCAACAATTCTTGCCACAACAATAGGATCTAAAGGCATTATAATCTTTAAACAAACACCACGAATACTACACTATGTGATCGATAGGTTTAACAAACACTACCAATACTACACTATGTGATAGGTTTTATAGAGAGAAATTAACAATCAATCAAACCATAATTTAAAACCGAAAATTCCAAACAGACGTCATAATTTCAAAGTTTCCTCCATTTTTTGTTCGCCAGTGTATGGCTTTACCTTAACATTTAGACTTTTAAAACCATATTCACGAATAGTATGTAATAAAGAAAAGGTGACTCTTCAAAGTCACAGCATCTAGGCCTCACAGCATAGGAATACCGCTCTAACCCGATGATCAACCAAACTGTTCTTAAAAAGAAATAGGTCGACTAAGAGGGAGTTTCCTTAGACTGACGATGGAGGGGTAGCAGATCGATAAAACACTCACAAATTATACGTGAAACAGTTTTATTTTTTCGTTTACATATTAGTGTCATTTCGCTTCACTTAAAGATGAAGAATGACTCAGATCTTTTGGTCAGTGTCCAAGTGAGACACTGAGACAAGTGAGTGGCAGCGATCAAAGCCACCCTACTGCTGAAAATGTGACATTATAATAGGCTTGTTCAGTATATTTTTTATATTACAAATTCTAAAAGAAGGTATTGAATTTAGTATATATGCAAAATTTCAGATTTTTCCGAATTTGTTTTCATAAATAAATTATCAAACTCCGCGCGCCTGGGAATGGTGTGACTTCATAAAATTTGGGATTATTACACTGAAATGATGCTCACAGCAGTATTTTGACTTATCGCTTACCAATTCTGTCCTCCGCATAGCTTGTTGTCACAACTGCCTTTTCTTTTCATTTCTTAGCAAACTAATAAAGATTTTATCAGGGGTAGTAGCAGTCATGTTTTTACAACTCCAAACTATACAACATTTATAATCTAATTCTACTTTAAAAATATGAAAAAACAATTTAATATACATTCCTTTCAACAAAGAAACAGCAGAGCTATAATATCTCCCGTATACTATGCCGAATTAAAAGAAAACCACGCGAATAACATAGCGGCAGCCAGCGCGGAGTTTGATAATTTATTTATTAAAACAAATTCGGAAAAGTCTGAAATTTTGGATATATACTAAATTCAATACCTACTTTTAGAAGTTGTAATATAAAAAATATACTGAACGAGCCTATTATAATGTCACATTTTCAGCAGATCTGAGTAATTCTTCATCTTTAAGTGAATTGAAATGACACTAATATTTAAACGAAAAAATGAAACTGTTTCACGTATAATTTGTGAGTGTTTTATCGAGGATCGATCTGCTACCCCTTCATCGTCAGTCTAAGGAAACTCCCCCTCAGTCGACCTATTTCTTTTTAAGAACAGTTTGGTTGACCATCCGGTTAGAGTGGTATTCCTATGCTGTGAGGTTTTAAACTTTCGTTTGATTGATTGTTAATTTCTCTTTATAAAACCTATCACATAGTGTAGTATTCGTAGTGTTTGTTAAACCCATCGATCACATAGTGTAGTATTCGTGGTGTTTAAAGATTATAATGCCTTTAGATCCTATTGTTGTGGCAAGAATTGTTGATACAAGATGGTCGAGGAAAACGTGAAACGGCAAGGATTGTTGGTACGAGCCTTTGGCCTGCTCGAAAAGTATACCAACGATATGAGGAGACTGGCCTGATAACTCGAAGACCAGGATAGGGGAGAAAAAGAGTTACCACCAAAAGGGAAGGGATTTGATGTCCGCAAGTTTGCGGAATAGAACAGCTTCTGCGATTTTGCTACAAAATCAAAATCAAGAAGTAAGAGATGTAAATGTCAATCATTGAGCCGTTAGGAGAAGGGTTTGTGTGGCTGGGTTATTTTGTAGAAGGATGGCTACAGGTCTACCACTGCAACGCCGGCATCGAATTGCAAGATTGGCTTTTGCTCGAAATCACGTGGCATGGAATGATGAAGATGAGCAGAGTACTGTTTTCTGATGAGTCGCGTTTTTGCCTCAGTGGATCGGACGGACGTCGAAGTGTATGCAGAAGAGCCGAAGAAAGATACGCTCTAATTTATATTGACGAGCGTCTTCTATTTGGTGGTGGGTCGGTTATGGTTTGGGCGGGAATCTTTTCACTAACTCGTACATAGTTGGTCTTTATACATGGCTCCCTGAAAGCTCACAAGTACATTACGGAGGTTCTGGAAGATTATGTTATGCCATTCATGATCGCTATGGATGAGTCTGGTATTTTTATACAGGATAATGCTAGGCCTCACGCAGCCAGAATTATCAGAGACTGTCTGGACGAAATGGGAATTAGGCGGTTCGATTCGAACCCATCGAGCATGTCTGGGATGAGTTGGGACGAGGTATCCGAGGACATACATCAGTTCCAAGAACTGCCCAGGAGCTCAGAGAGTTGCTATTGCAGGAATGGAATAACATCGACCAGAACGTGATACTTAACTTAATTGGAAGTATGCCTCGTCGAATTCAAGCAGTTATTAATTCAAGAGGAGGCAATACGCGCTATTAGTAATAAGTTTTTTCGTTAGCGATAAGTTTCTTCATTGTTTTAGTACATATTGGTACAACAGTTGATCTTCGTTTAAAATGTAATTTTGTTTGACCCTCAAAATAAATGTAAACATCCAAAAAATATGCTTGTGATTCAACATTGAATTTTTAATTTAGCTTGCAAAATATAGGTCAATGGTTTACAAGTTCCAAATATAAGCTTTAAATTGAAAATTCCAAACAGACGTCATAATTTCAAAGTGACCTCAATTTTTTGCTCGCCAGTGTATAAAATACATAGCCAAGGCACTCAATTATTGACGTTATAATAGTACGTATAGACGGAGCCTTCCCTTATATTAGCAAAAGCGGTAACAATTTGCGAGTGAGAAAGCGCGATACGAACTAGACAAGTGTAACAAGGAAAGTTGCCTTTAGTCACGTGACGCCCGGCAATAAGCAAGGAATTTAAATAGAAACATACATTTGGGCTTAATTTTTGGATTTTTTTAGCAAATCACGAGGAAATTTGACCGGGTCTCACATTAAGAAGTTTAACAATTTACTCTATACATTTTTATTTTCAATATTATTCATATTAAATTAGGTTTTTTTCCTGTTTTTTCTTAGTGAAATAATATTTATATTAAATTAGGTGTTTTTTACTGCTGTTATTGAAATAAAATAAATATTAATATTTCCCAACTCATTTTTTAAGTTGCAAGAATTGACAAATTAGTCATGTTTTATAGAAATGCATATTACTTCTTTTAACTTCAAAACCAGAAATATGTGTCATTTTTGCAGATACTGGCAACTAATTTGGGATCTTTAAAATTTTTAGTCTGAATATTATTTATATTAAATTAGTTTTTTTCAGGTTTTTTAAATGAAAAAATATTATTTATATTAAGTTAGATGTTTTTTGTTGCTATTTAAATGAAATAAATAGAAATATTTTCAAACTGATTTTTATAACTTGCAAGAATTTACAAATTAGTCAGTTTTATCGAAATCTATATTCTTTGAACTTCGAAACTAGAAAATAACTTTAATTTTTATAGATGCTGGCAACGTTTATTTAGTTTAAAAATTCGGAATCTAGAATTTTTAATTTGAATATTATTTGTATTAAATTAGTTTTTTGTCTGTTTTTTCAAATTAAATAATATTTTTTATATTAATTTTTTTTATTATTTGTTAAATTGCAAGAATTCACAAATTAGTCAATTTCATCGAAATGTATATTATTCTTTTAACTTCGAAGCCAGAAAATAAGTTTCATTTTTGAAGATGCTGGCGACATTTTAGTTTAAACATATGGGATGTATCTTTAAAAACCCTATTATAAATTTACTAATACCATTGGCTTTAAATAAGTCAATGCTAATACTAAATTATATATTACACTGATAAAGGATTAACAAGTGTTTATTCTATTTATAAAGGCCGCAAAATTTTAAAGGTAGAGGTATGTATGTAAAAAAATCGTTAAACTACATGCTAAAATTGTACCTATAACTAAAATACTACATTGATTTAATGTGCTGCAAAAAAAAACACCACATTAAAAGCACAATCTAAATAATAAGGTTCTATATGAATTATTTTTATCAAAAAGACATATTAAAAATGGTTCATTGTTATATAAAAAACAATCATTTATTCATTTCTAAAATGGACTACTGGTTTTTAAACAATTAATTTTGTATTCAGTTCTCTAATTCGTTCGTTACATTCTAGAAAGCTATTTCTTAGATATTTAATAGTACATCTTTATTTTTCAATTATAGGGGTAGGAAGTTTCTACATTTTCTTGGCTCTATTAAGATCTGCAAGGTCTTCTTCTACAGATTCACCAAAATGAACTGGATTTTGAATTCGAGTACTGAAATATTACATCTTTGTTAAACAAAATACCCGTAACTCTTGGTCTGGACCTCCACAAACATCAGACTGTCCAGACCCTTGTTCACTACCCTGAGTCTCCCGCAAGACAAAGACTATTTCTGGTCTATCTGGTAAGTCATTTACATAAATAATAAAGAATATGGAACCCAATATTGAACTCTGGAGACTATTCTCAGACATACTTTCTTCCTGATAACCTGTCTCCTGTGTAGAAGGTAATATCTCAAGAGCTTTACAATGACAAATTTATATTTTGCAAGTTCGCCCAAAAACGGTCCATACACAATCATAAGCTTTGCTCAAGTCACACAGAAGTGTAGTCCGGTAGTGAACATTTCAAAAGATTTAGTTGTGTAGGATATCTGATATAAGTATACGGCACTGTGTTTATTTATTATTCCTCATCAGAGACTGACCTGTTAGTGTCTTTGTCAAGATTAATTATGATGATTGATGGATTAATTTAACCAATATTTTGCTAGTTTCAACCTATGCCACACTTGATTTTTGGGCATAACTTAAACTAAATTCAATAAATAGTTTTTATATTAACACACACCGCCATTTTGTTACGTCTTGTTGAATTCGTACCGGTTTATCCCTATATCACATTTAATTTTTTTGCAAAATTTAAAGTCAATTGAATAACATTTGTTCACGTTGATTTGTTAGAAATTTTATTTGGACGCCGTTTTGTTCCGCTGTCTTTACCAGTTTTTCTCTTATATCACCCTTAATGCTTGCACAAAATTTGAAATTAACCTAATAAGTAGTGTTTTCAGGCTTATTTTTTAAATAGTTTAAAAAGCCACCTTTTTGTTTTGCTATCTTATATTCAAACCAAAATGTTACCAGTTCATTCCCATATAACACTTGATTTAGATTTAGTTGTGTAGGATATCTGATATAAGTATACGGCACTGTGTTTATTTATTATTCCTCATCAGAGACTGACCTGTTAGCGTCTTTGTCAAGATTAATTATGACTGGATTAATTTAACTAATATTTTGCCAGTTTCTACCTATGCCACACTTGATTTTTGGGCATAACTTAAACTAAATTCAATAAATAGTTTTTATATTAACACACACCGCCATTTTGTTACGTCTTGTTGAATTCGTACCGGTTTATCGCTATATCACATTTAATTTTTTTGCAAAATTTAAAGTCAATTGAATAACATTTGTTTACATTGATTTGTTAGAAATTTTATTTGGACGCCGTTTTGTTCCGCTGTCTTTACCAGTTTTTCTCTTATATCACCCTTAATGCTTGCACAAAATTTGAAATTAACCTAATAAGTAGTGTTTTCAGGCTTATTTTTTAAATAGTTTAAAAAGCCACCTTTTTGTTTTGCTATCTTATATTCAAACCAAAATGTTACCAGTTCATTCCCATATAACACTTGATTTTTGCGTTAAATTGTATAATTAGTTTTTCGTTATAATTTTTTTAATGTTTCACTAGGCCACTACATTAGATTTTTACCAAAATATTACCAGGTCATCTTCATATGACCCTTAATTTTTGATCAAAATTTGAAGTCACTCTAACAAGTAGTTTTTAAGCCATGCCGTGAATCGACAGACAAATAAACCGACAGACGGACCGACGGAATTGACAAAACATAATTTTTCGCTTCTAGGGACTTTAAAAAACGTGAAGTTATATAAAACCTGAAAGGGTAATTTTTTACGATTACAAATATTTTATTTAGCCGCCATTTTGTTCCGCTATCTTGAATTAGTACCTTAGTTTTACTAGTTCATCTGTATACCATAATTATTTTTGCACCTAATTTGAAATCAGTCCATTAAGTAGTTTTTCAGGCTGAATTGTGTCATCTTTTCGAACTCCTCAAGATCCAGCAACTTTTAAAAAGTTGTTTATTATTAATTTTTATTACTGAAATTTCGACAAGAACTTAATCCCGGTAAAATAGGCATAATAACAATTTTTCTCAAATTTTTTATGTTAATAATAAACCATTACTACTTTTACTCTAAAAATTTACATTCAGCCTTCAAAACTATAAATGACTCCTTCCTGGCCTAGCATGAACCATTGTGTTCAATTTGAGTTCTTTTAAATATCAATATTAGAGAAATTATTTGAAAAATAAAAAAATCAATTTTCTTACGCCTCAGTCTTAACGGGGAGAGGTTTCTTCTTTTAAGTGTCCGGTGCAACTTGAAGAGGAAAACGATTTGCTACACTGTTGGGACGGTGATTTGTGTGGGGTTGTAAATTGTCTATTCCTTATTTTAAGATATTTACCTTGCTTCTGATATTTAAAGTAACCATTTAAATCGTATTTCACCAATTTTCACGAAAATCGGTTTTTGTACTATGGAATAGTAATAGGTTTCCTTACTGTCCTGCATCAATCAGTATTTATTCACCAAAAACAGTTTTAAGAAGGCTTTATAAAACATTTTAATTTATATTTTAAAGCACTTATGACTATTTGATGTTAATATTAAAACCACAATGTTTAATAAAGGGATTTAATGGCAACAATTGGGCTTTCATATAAAATTTATTTAATATAAATGCTTAACAATTTTGTGGTTTGGTTTTACTCGTGAGCGTTAAAACCCTTGCATTGGATCAATGGCTCTTGTAGCGTTTTTGACTCATATTAAGACACCTATAAAGTTACCGACTCAAAACTGCGATAAAGTTATCATGAATCTATTTAAGGCATTTAAAAAATGTTTATTTGGTAGTTATATAGAGTTTAAAATAATCTGTACTGTAAGCTGCGTGCCCACTGATGTATTTATTTCCTAGTATTTATGGCGCAAGGGCCTTTCAGTTCTTATTAGATTATAATTTCTGGAGAATGTAAGATGATACCTAGAATGTGGAGACGGTCTTGAGAAAAGGGGAAGACACTTGCTCTTGGTTTGGCTTATTAAATGCAGACCAGTTTAATCTTGTGGGTAATTTCAGTTTTTTTTTAAAACATTGATTTTTATTGGAAATAATCTAGATTCTACATATATGTGAATCAATCCCCTTGGAATTTCAACATTTGATATCGGCGCCAAACGAGACCCAGCTCCCGTTACACCACCTATTGGATTTATGACTAATAGTTTTAAGAATTAGTCATTTCAGTGTTTTACTATTAGGATATTGCTTTTTTTAGGGAACATGTATTCCCATTCTCTATTTCTAAGAACTTGAATGAACTAGAATGTTTTTGAAGTACATCGATATTGATATCCTGTCCAGAACGTATTGATTGTCGTTCGGATAATTTTTGTAGGAATTCACAGAGAAAATGGAAAAAAGCTGATATAATGTCCTGCGTAACATGGAAAAATGGAAAGGCTGTCGTTTGGGATGCTACTTGGCTAGGCTTTTTGTCTACATCATATATAAATTTAACATAAAAAAAACAGGCAAAATAGCTGTACTTGCGGAAATAAAAAAAACAAATCTGTGATGAAATCATTAATTCGGATAATTTCATACTTTTTTGAGTTGAAACTTTTGGTCCATGGGGACAAGACGCCAAAAAAACAAAATATCTAAGAATTTGATATATAAAATTCTTTTTTGGACTAATGAACCAAAATCAACTTCTTTCGTGATTCATAATATTAATATGTCTATTCAGAAAATGAGTTTTGGACGAAATCTTCCACCTTTAATTTTTTTTTGTTCATTTTTATTGATTTTTATACTAAACTTATGTAATGTTAATAACTATATATTTTTTTAACAGTCTTTTTAACATCTTATAGACGTCATCCACACAGTGGGTCCTAAAGGTGAAAATGAGTCAATGCTCAAAAGTTGTTACAATATGTGCTTGAGGCAGGCGATGGAGAATGATATTCGGACAGTCGCAATCCCCTGCATTGCTACGGGTTTTTTTGGATATCCAAACGAAACAGCCTCCCACGTGGCTGCCTATACTGTGCGCCTGTTTCTTGAACAGCATGGAGATAAGTTTGATAAGATTATATTTTGTACCTTCTTGGAGGTCGATGCAAATTTATATGAACAGATTTTACAGGCATATTTTCCCATAAAGACTTTGTAAATTTTACTTTAAACTTTTTATGTTCTAAACTTACGATATTTAATAAAAAACTTATTTTGTAGCATTGTTCTAAACTTAATTTTTAATAATGGTTGTTGATTTTATTTTTCGTTTTAATATGTAACAAAACCATCTTAGTGTAGTTTTTTACTTAACGTTTAAATAAGAATTGGTTTAAGTTATTTTCCATCTTAATAAGTTAGATTATAAGTGTTCAGATTCTAGGTGTTTTTAATTAATTTAGTTAAAAAATACACCATGTATCAAAGTTATGTTTATTTTTGTATATAATTTATGGGTTATGTATAAAGTTTGCTCTTTAATAAACAGCGTTAAAAAATGTTTAGTTATCTTACTGCTATCCACAAAGTTTGATAAACCTAAGATAAATATCAATCGACCAAAACGTAATAAATTCATTTTGATTGATCATGAGCAAATTTCAAAATATTTTAGAGTTACTGTATGTTCCGTCCTTTTTAATGAAAACTTTTATTTAGTATTAATTTAATAATAAATTAGATGTCTAATGTGGCAATACAAATTCACGCGTATAATTTTGTTTCATAAAAAGAGACTCAACAGGATTTACTTGCTGTTCGAACAACGATCACATTCAGTAGTACAAAAATCTCTGGTGGGCAGTACTCTCCGCCTTTGTTCTAAAGGCATGTTTAAATTCGCATGCGACTTTAAAGGTTTCCTGGATTACCTAATTTTAGTGTTTTGTATGTAGTATTTATTTATTGTTTTGGTCTCGTAGTTAGAGCCATGGGTTTGTATTGTCTTAGGTTATGATAATTTACCGATATTTCCAAATTTCTTTAAAATTAAAAATTACTTTAAAATACAATCTATTTTTATGCTCAAATTCATGAACTAAGTTAGATTTTTTCTGTGTTTCTGGTTATATCCGATTGCTGCGAGCGCCAGTCACTGGATTAAAGTAGTAGAGATTCTACTGTACCAATAGTTAGCTTTATACTGCGCAGAAAAGGGGTTCCTATTTTACGAAATAAATCACACTTTCCGAAACTTAGTTTTTTTATTTCTTGTTTTTGAAATAGTAAAATACAGCCAGTAACAGTAACAAAGCTATATCTAATCTCCGACAGTGTGTAGCGTATAGCCAGTTGGGAAAAATATATGAGTGGTTGTTAATAACGTGAGAAATAAGCAAAACTAATAAAGAAATGTTTTATAGCGGTGTTAGAAAAAATATTTCATTTATTTACTCTCTGTACAAGATTTACGGAAGAAGCAATCAGAGTTTATTATGTGCACTGCAATCACAAAATTCTAAACCATAGATGTCGCGAATTACCCAAAGGTAAATTTTAGGTTACTGGCCAGAAAGTATAATGTAACGATCTAGAAAAATATCCCGATATCTTTTGTAATTAATATCTGTTAGGAGATCGTATTTAGTTTCAGTTTATCATGAGAATTTTAGGACAATTGAAAAATCTTATGCTCAAAAATAAAAGGACTATCAAATTCTATGATTTTATTCTTGACGGATTATTTGACGGCAAAAGAGTCGTATTACTACTGCTGTGATCAAAAAAGTCTAAAACACGGAAGTCGCAATTAATTTACCAAAGGTTAATTTCAAATTACTCTCTAGAGTACTAAGTAGCGACTTAGAAAAATGAGTTTTAAAAATGTATTAACAGTAAGAATTTATTGCTTCTGCCGTGATCAGAAAACTCATGAAAGTCACAACTACCCGAAGTTTCAAGTTGCTAACCATGCAGAAAACTTAAAAAATAACGGCTCTGAAAAATGACCCGGTCCCTTTTATAATACTTATTAGTATATTTCCTTAATGGTTTAATATGTCAGGATAAACTAAACAAACACTTGGACTTCGGGACGAAGCGAAGGGAAAATATTGGGGGGAATAATGTAGTTCTGTTAACAGATTTTTCAATTTTGCCCACAAAATATTACGTTAAAATTTATAAGAGAAAAAAGTTGCATATTATCACAGAAAATAAAGCACCAGAAAGACACTTTAACGGACCAATTTGTCGCCGGCCTCCGCGTCGTAGAAGGAGCTGCTTGTCGATGCGAGGTAATATTTTTAGTTCTCCGCGAATTTCTGTTGCTAGGTTGTGCTCAGATTAGATTTATTTATTCCGATATGTTCGATATGCTTGTTTCTATTCTAAAAGGATTTTCTAAAGTTGTTTTTTTGGCTGAGTTTCATTAAATTTCCAAATGTAGATACAGAATGTCGTGGAAAATATAGAAAAGAAGCCGACAGTATTTGTAAATAAAATCTATTTTAAACAGAAATTCCAAGTTCTCTCCTAAAACGGCTCTCTTTTGGCTTTTAAAGTGTTTCGTTTCTACGGAATAGTATATTCTAGAGATTTTGGGTCGTAATAACTAAAGCCTTTTTTCTTTTTCTATATTTGCCTGTTGTAAAATCGTATCTGAAGGTACAGAGAATCTGTGCATATACAAAAAAATACCACAATTTGTTACAATAAGGTACATTTCATATATCGCATGAATATTACTGGTTTAATTTAAAATAATAATTTTAAATTAAACGAAATTTTAAAGGTATTTAAAAAAAGTATCTCTCTGGTGCTGTAGAAAAAATATATTTGCTTCATTACGTATTAAAAATGGCCACTTGAATTGTTGTGGCAAGAATTGTTGATACAAGATGGTCGAGGAAAACGTGAAACGGCAAGGATTGTTTGTACGAGCCTTTGGCCTGTTCGAAAAGTATGCCAACGATATGAGGAGACTGGCCTGATAACTCGAAGACCAGGATAGGGGAGAAAAAGAGTCACCACCAAAAGGGAAGGGATTTGATGTCCGCAAGTTTGCGGAATAGAACAGCTTCTGCGATTTTGCTACAAAATCAAAATCAAGAAGTAAGAGATATAAATGTCAATCATTGAGCCGTTAGGAGAAGGGTTTGTGTGGCTGGGTTATTTTGTAGAAGGATGGCTACAGGTCTACCACTGCAACGCCGGCATCGAATTGCAAGATTGGCTTTTGCTCGAAATCACGTGGCATGGAATGATGAAGACGAGCAGAGTAGTGTTTTCTGATGAGTCGCGTTTTTGCCTCAGTGGATCAGACGGTAGTCGAAGAGTATGCAGAAGAGCCGAAGAAAGATACGCTCTAATTTATATTTACGAGCGTCTTCTATTTGGTGGTGGGTCGGTTATGGTTTGGGCGGGAATCTTTTCACTAACTCGTACATAGTTGGTCTTTATACATGGCTCCCTGAAAGCTCACAAGTACATTACGGAGGTTCTGGAAGATTATGTTATGCCATTCATGATCGCTATGGACGAGTCTGGTATTTTTATACAGGATAATGCTAGGCCTCACGCAGCCAGAATTATCAGAGACTGTCTGGACGAAATGGAAATTAGGCGGTTCGATTCGAACCCATCGAGCATGTCTGGGATGAGTTGGGACGAGGTATCCGAGGACATACATCAGTTCCAAGAAAAAATGTAAAAAATCGTTAAACTACATGCTAAAATTGTACCTATAACTAAAATACTACATTGAATTAATGTGCTGCAAAAAAAAACCACCACATTAAAAGCACAATCTAAATAATAAGGTTCTATATGAATTATTTTTATCAAAAAGACATATTAAAAATGGTTCATTGTTATATAAAAAACAATCATTTATTCATTTCTAAAATGGGCTACTGGTTTTTAAACAATTAATTTTGTATTCAGTTCTCTAATTCGTTCGTTACATTCTAGAAAGCTATTTCTTAGATATTTAATAGTACATCTTTGTTTTTCAATTATAGGGGTAGGAAGTTGCTACATTTTCTTGGCTCTATTAAGATCTGCAAGGTCTTCTTCTACAAATTCACCAAAATGACCTGGATTTTGAATTCGAGTACTGAAATATTACATCTTGGTTAAATAAAATACCCATACATATGTAAGTGCATGCTTAATTATTGCATTCATTTTATTTTTTAGATAACTGTAAGAATTTAACTTGAAATTAATTTTTGTACAAACTTTTTACTACAACCCACTTCTAATTGCAAACGCATGTGTGGACACTGCTTTATTCAAGACATTCTACATCCACTTAAATATTTTTTACTTGCTCAGCTGGCCTTGCTAAAAAAAGTTACATCACATTACAGCTTTTCAATCTGCATTGCACTAATCAATAATATAAACTTTTAGAAAATAATATGATTACGAACTTATTACTGAAAGATCTATCTTTCTCACTTTGCTCAGAGGTTACTATTGATCGTCTTCTTTTTCGACAAACTGCCTTTTTTTGAAGATGTTTAGGGAAAGTCAAATATTGAAGGTACAACACCCTTCTTTAGAGTAGTTTTTCCAAAATGGGTTTCATAATCACTAGATTTGAAATGTTTGCACCAATTCTAGTGGAAGATGTAGGGGTGAAATTTTCTCTCCTGATGGCAATTATCCACTTTTTCCTTAGTTTGTTATTTACAGGAAATCTGAAAATTAGCCAGGAAGTTTATTTTTCCAGTTATTGAGCTATCAAAGTACATTTATTACAATAATTAAAACTATCTAAATATCAATATCTAAATTAAAAGCTACTTACTTATAAAACGAACTTGGGTTCCTTTAACTTGGCGTTAGTAAAACATGACGACACTGTTGTGTCACTTTCTGTTCTTATGGTGCCATCTCCAAGTATTGAAGGTTGGCGACAATTCTGACAGATTCGTGAGGTTATTGGGTGGGAATAGTACTGTGTGCATCCAATATCGAATCATCCAACTTCACGCTTTCCGTCGATCTTCCCCATCAAAAATTATCTATGTTATATTCTGGATGTCATAATCTGACCTAGATAAACCGTTTTCTTTTTATTGTTAGACGTAACTCTTGGTCTGGACCTCCACAAACATCAGACTGTCCAGACCCTTGTTCACTACCCTGAGTCTCCCGCAAGACGAAGACTATTTCTGGTCTATCTGGTAAGTCATTTACATAAATAATAAAGAATATGGAACCCAATATTGAACTCTGGAGGACTTTATTCTCAGACATACTTTCTTCCTGATAACCTGTCTCCTGTGTAGAAGGTAATATCTCGAGAGCTTTACAATGACAAATTTATATTTTGCAAGTTCGCCCAAAAACGGTCCATACACAATCATAAGCTTTGCTCAAGTCACACAGAAGTGTAGTCTGGTAGTAAACATTTCAAAAGATTTAGTTGTGTAGGATATCTGATATAAGTATAAAGATTAATTATGATTGGATTAATTTAACCAATATTTTGCCAGTTTCTACCTATGCCACACTTGATTTTTGGGCATAACTTAAACTAAATTCAATAAATAGTTTTTATATTAACACACACCGCCATTTTGGTACGTCTTGTTGAATTCGTACCGGTTTATCCCTATATCACATTTAATTTTTTTGCAAAATTTAAAGTCAATTGAATAACATTTGTTTACGTTGATTTGTTAGAAATTTTATTTGGACGCCGTTTTGTTCCGCTGTCTTATCAGTTTTTCTCTTATATCACCCTTAATGCTTGCAAAAATTTGAAATTAACCTAATAAGAAGTGTTTTCAGGCTTATTTTTTAAATAGTTTAAAAAGCCACCTTTTTGTTTTGCTATCTTATATTCAAACCAAAATGTTACCAGTTCATTCCCATATAACACTTGATTTAGATTTAGTTGTGTAGGATATCTGATATAAGTATACGGCACTGTGTTTATTTATTATTCCTCATCAGAGACTGACCTGTTAGTGTCTTTGTCAAGATTAATTATGATTGGATTAATTTAACTAATATTTTGCCAGTTTCTACCTATGCCACACTTGATTTTTGGGCATAACTTAAACTAAATTCAATAAATAGTTTTTATATTAACACACACCGCCATTTTGTTACGTCTTGTTGAATTCGTACCGGTTTATCCCTATATCACACTTAATTTTTTTGCAAAATTTAAAGTCAATTGAATAACATTTGTTTACATTGATTTGTTAGAAATTTTATTTGGACGCCGTTTTGTTCCGCTGCCTTTACCAGTTTTTCTCTTATATCACCCTTAATGCTTGCACAAAATTTGAAATTAACCTAATAAGTAGTGTTTTCAGGCTTATTTTTTAAATAGTTTAAAAAGCCACCTTTTTGTTTTGCTATCTTATATTCAAACCAAAATGTTACCAGTTCATTCCCATATAACACTTTATTTTTGCGTTAAATTGGATAATTAGTTTTTCGTTATAATTTTTTTAATGTTTCACTAGGCTAATATATTGGATTTTTACCAAAATATTACCAGGTCATCTTCATATGACCCTTAATTCTTGATCAAAACTTGAAGTCACTCTAACAAGTAGTTTTTAAGCCATGCCGTGAATCGACAGACAAATAAACCGACAGACGGACCGACGGAATTGACAAAACATAATTTTTCGCTTCTAGGGACTTTAAAAAACGTGAAGTTATATAAAACCTGAAAGGGTAATTTTTTACGATTACAAATATTTTATTTAGCCGCCATTTTGTTCCGCTATCTTGAATTAGTACCTTAGTTTTACTAGTTCATCTGTATACCATAATTATTTTTGCACCTAATTTGAAATCAGTCCATTAAGTAGTTTTCCAGGCTGAATTGTGTCATCTTTTCGAACTCCTCAAGATCCAGCAAGGTATGTTTAAAGAACTTTTAAAAAGTTGTTTATTATTAATTTTTATTACTGAAATTTCGACAAGAACTTAATCCCGGTAAAATAGGCATAATAACAATTTTTCTATAATTTTGTATGTTAATAATAAACCATTACTACTTTTGCTCTAAAAATTTACATTCAGCCTTCAAAACTATAAATGACTCCTTCCTGGCCTAGCATGAACCGATTGTGTTCAATTTGAGTTCTTTTAAATATCAATATTAGAGAAATTATCTGAAAAATAAAAAAATCAATTTTCTTACGCCGCAGTCTTAACGGGGAGAGGTTTCTTCTTTTAAGTGTCCGGTGCAACTTGAAGAGGAAAACGATTTGCTACATTGTTGGGACGGTGATTTGTGTGGGGTTGTAAATTGTCTATTCCTTATTTTAAGATATTTACCTTGCTTCTGATATTTAAAGTAACCCTTTAAATCGTATTTCACCAATTTTCACGAAAATCGGTTTTTGTACTATGGAATAGTAATAGGTTTCCTTACTGTCCTGCATCAATCAGTATTTATTCAACAAAAAAAGTTTTAAGAAGGCTTTATAAAACATTTTAATTTATATTTTAAAGCACTTATGACTATTTGATGTTAATATTAAAACCACAATGTTTAATAAAGGGATTTAATGGCAACAATTGGGCTTTCATATAAAATTTATTTAATATAAACGCTTAACAATTTTGTGGTTTGGTTTTACTCGTGAGCGTTAAAACCCTTGCATTGGATCAATGGCTCTTGTAGCGTTTTTGACTCATATTAAGACACCTATAAAGTTACCGACTCAAAACTGCGATAAAGTTATCATGAATCTATTTAAGGCATTTAAAAAATGTTTTGTTATTGGTAGTTATATAGAGTTTAAAATAATCTGTACTGTAAGCTGCGTGCCCACTGATATATTTATTTCCTAGTATTTATGGCGCAAGGGCCTTTCAGTTCTTATTAGATTATAATTTCTGGAGAATGTAAGATGATACCTAGAATGTGGAGACGGTCTTGAGAAAAGGGGAAGACACTTGCTCTTGGTTTGGCTTATTAAATGCAGACCAGTTTAATCTTGTGGATAATTTCAGTTTTTTTTAAAACATTGATTTTTATTGGAAATAATCTAGATTCTACATATATGTGAGCAATCATCCCCTTGGAATTTCAACATTTGATATCGGCGCCAAACAAGACCCAGCTCCCGTTACACCACCTATTGGATTTACGACTAATAGTTTTAAGAATTAGCCATTTCAGTGTTTTACTATTAGGATATTGCTTTTTTTAGGGAACATATTGCTTTTTTTAGGGAACATGTATTCCCATTCTCTATTTCTAAGAACTTGAATGAACTAGAATGTTTTTGAAGTACATCGATATTGATATCCTGTCCAGAACGTATTGATTGTCGTTCGGATAATTTTTGTAGGAATTCACAGAGAAAATGGAAAAAAGCTGATATAATGTCCTGCGTAACATGGAAAAATGGAAAGACTGTCGTTTGGGATGCTACTTGGCTAGGCTTTTTGTCTACATCATATATAAATTTAACATAAAAAAACAGGAAAAATAGCTGTACTTGCGGAAATAAAAAAAAACAAAACTGTGATGAAATCATTAATTCGGATAATTTCATACTTTTTTGAGTTGAAACTTTTGGTCCATGGGGACAAGACGCCAAAAAAACAAAATATCAAAGAATTTGGTTTATAAAATTCTATTTTGGACTAATGAACCAAAATCAACTTCTTTCGTGATTCATAATATTAATTTGTCTATTCAGAAAATGAGTTTTGGACGAAATCTTCCACCTTTAATTTTTTTTGTTCATTTTGATTGATTTTTATACAAAACTTATGTAATGTTAATAAACTATATATTTTTTTAACATCTTATAGACGTTATCCACACAGTGGGTCCTAAAAGTGAAAATGAGTCAATGCTCAAAAGTTGTTACAATATGTGCTTGAGGCAGGCGATGGAGAATGATATTCGGACAGTCGCAATCCCCTGCATTGCTACGGGTTTTTTTGGATATCCAAACGAAGCAGCCTCCCACGTGGCTGCCTATACTGTGCGCCTGTTTCTTGAACAGCATGTAGATAAGTTTGATAAGATTATATTTTGTACCTTCTTGGAGGTTGATGCAAATTTATATGAACAGATTTTACAGGCATATTTTCCCATAAAGACTTTGTAAATTTTACTTTAAACTTTTTATGTTTTAAACTTACAATATTTAATAAAAAACTTATTTTGTAGCATTGTTCTAAACTTAATTTTTAATATTGGTTGTTGATTTTATTTTTCGTTTTAATATGTAACAAAACCATCTTAGTGTAGTTTTTTACTTAACGTTTAAATAAGAATTGGTTTAAGTTATTTTCCATCTTAATAAGTTAGATTATAAGTGTTCAGATTCTAGGTGTTGTTTTTAATTAGTTTAGTTAAAAAATACACCATGTATCAAACTTATGTTTATTTTTGTATATAATTTATGGGTTATGTATAAAGTTTGCTCTTTAATAAACAGCGTTAAAAAATGTTTAGTTATCTTACTGCTATCCACAAAGTTTGATAAACCTAAGATAAATATCAATCGACCAAAACCTAATAAATTCATTTTGATTGATCATGAGCAAATTTCAAAATATTTTAGAGTTACTGTATGTTCCGTCCTTTTTAATGAAAAATTTTATTTAGTATTAATTTAATAATAAATTAGATGTCTAATGTGGCAATATAAATTCACGCGTATAATTTTGTTTCCACTGCTTTTATAAAAAAAGAGACTCAACAGGATTTACTTGCTGTTCGAACAACGATCACATTCAGTAGTACAAAAATCTCTGGTGGGCAGTACTCTCCGCCTTTGTTCTAAAGGCATGTTTAAATTCGCATGCGACTTTAAAGGTTTCCTGGATTACCTAATTTTAGTGTTTTGTATGTAGTATTTATTTATTGTTTTGGTCTCGTAGTTAGAGCCATGCATGGGTTTGTATTGTCGTAGGGCATGATAATTTACCGATATTTCCAAATTTCTTTAAAATTAAAAATTACTTTAAAATACAATCCATTTTTATGCTCAAATTCATGAACTAAGTTAGATTTTTTCTGTGTTTCTGGTTATATCCGATTGCTGCGAGCGCCAGTCACTGGATTAAACTAGTAGAGATTCTACTGTACCAATAGTTAGCTTTATACTGCGGAGAAAAGGGGTTCCTATTTTACGAAATAAATCACACTTTCCGAAACTTAGTTTTTTTATTTCTTGTTTTTGAAATAGTAAAATACAGCCAGTAACAGTAACAAAGCTATATCTAATATCCGACAGTGTGTAGCGTATAGCCAGTTGGGAAAAATATATGAGTGGTTGTTAATAACGTGAGAAATAAGCAAAACTAATAAAGAAATGTTTTATAGCGGTGTTAGAAAAAATATTTCATTTATTTACTCTCTGTACAAGATTTACGGAAGAAGCAATCAGAGTTTATTACGAGCACTGCAATCACAAAATTCTAAACCATAGATGTCGCGAATAAATTACCCAAAGGTAAATTTCAGGTTACTGGCCAGAAAGTATAATGTAACGATCTAGAAAAATATCCCGATATCTTTTGTAATTAATATCTGTTAGGAGATCGTATTTAGTTTCAGTTTATCATGAGAATTTTAGGAAAATTGAAAAATCTTATGCTCAAAAATAAAAGGACTATCAAATTCTATGATTTTATTCTTGACGGATTATTTGACGGCAAAAGAGTCGTATTACTACTGCTGTGATCAAAAAAGTCTAAAACACGGAAGTCGCAATTAATTTACCAAAGGTTAATTTCTAATTACTCTCTAGAGTACTAAGTACTAAGTAGCGACTTAGAAAAATGAGTTTTAAAAATGTATTAACAGTAAGAATTTATTGCTTCTGCCGTGATCAGAAAACTCATGAAAGTCACAACTACCCGAAGTTTCAAGTTGCTAACCATGCAGAAACCTTAAAAAATAACGGCTCTGAAAAATGACCCGGCCCCTTTTATAATACTTATTAGTATATTTCCTTAATGGTTTAATATGTCAGGATAAACTAAACAAACACTTGGACTTCGGGACGAAGCGAAGGGAAAATATTGGGGGAATAATATAGTTCTGTTAACAGATTTTTCAATTTTGCCCACAAAATATTACGTTAAAATTTATGACAGAAAAAAGTTGCGTATTATCACAGAAAATAAAGCACCAGAAAGACACTTTAACGGACCAATTTGTCGCCGGCCTCCGCGTCGTAGAAGGAGCTGCTTGTCGATGCGAGGTAATATTTTTAGTTCTCCGCGAATTTCTGTTGCTAGGCTGTGCTCAGATTAGATTTATTTATTCTGATATGTTCGATATGCTTGTTTCTATTCTAAAAGGATTTTCTAAAGTTGTTTTTTTGGCTGAGTTTCATTAAATTTCCAAATGTAGATACAGGATGTCGTGGAAAATATAGAAAAGAAGCCTACAGTATTATTGTAAATAAAATCTATTTTAAACAGAAATTCCAAGTTCTCTCCTAAAACGGCTCCCTTTTGGCTTTTAAAGTGTTTCGTTTCTAGGGAATAGTATATTCTAGAGATTTTGGGTCGTAATAACTAAAGCCTTTTTTCTTTTTCTATATTTGCCTGTTGTAAAATCGTATCTGAAGGTACAGAGAATCTGTGCATATACCAAAAAATAGCACAATTTGTTACAATAAGGTACATTTCATATATCGCATGAATATTACTGGTTTAATTTAAAATAATAATTTTAAATTAAACGAAATTTTAAAGGTATTTAAAAAAAGTATTTCTCTGGTGCTGTAGAAAAAATATATTTGCTTCATTACGTATTAAAAATGGCCACTTGAAAATAGTCACGTAACTTGCGTTACAGAATATTGCTGATTTAATTTAAAATAAAAATCGAAATTTTAAAGGTATTTAAAAAAATTATCCTAAACACTACATTGTGTGTAGACGAAATATAACTTAGTTTCAATAGAGTTAGAAAAATAAATCTTTAACAAAACTATTAAGATTTTAGATTAGATTTAAACAAATTTACAATTATGCATATGCGTCAAACGTCAAACCAAATCATATGTACTTACTTTGTAATGAAATCCTATTATACAGGATCGCGAATATGGATAGAAACAGTTTCTTATCTCTAAAAATAAAAGATCTAACAAAACAACGTAAAATACTAAAGTTTTAAAGTAGGTGAGTTTTCGTATTGTGATATTTGGCCGCCCTTCTTTTAGTTGGCACTCCTGAGCCTCGGACCCATGCTTTCCAAAGTATATTTTAAAACCATTTTATGAAACTTTTGCTGTACAGTTTGTATTATCTTGAAAATTAATTTAAATATAGTCTGTTTATTATTATTTTTAATCTTTTAAGAATACAGGGTACAAATTTTATCAATTTTCTGCTGATTTTTTGAAACCCTTTGTATAAAATATCCCGCTAAAATAAAACCTCTTTTAGCTGGTTTTTAATCAGTATTTAACTATCTTTTTTATACAAAAAAAATGTTCGCTTATTTCCAAAATGTTAAATACGATAGTCTTGGGGTTTTTAAAAATTTGTAACATAGACAAGGATTATTTATATAAGCCCGGTCAACCATATTGTTTGTTTTTAGCTGTAACATCCTGTATATAATATGTACCAGGTTTGACACCCTTATCTTTATATATACCCGAGAAATTTGAGAAAAATCCTGCCATAATATGCATACATAAATGTATTCCCATTGACTACACACTGCAAGGGCGGTCAAGAAATATAGTTTATCATTAGTAGATCTGGTTTATGGCAACCTATGGTGGTACCGACCATCTTGTAAGCAAATGCTCCCCCCCCCCCACGATAATGAAATATGACCGACCCTGAGACACACTGCTTCGTACAGCATGGTTTTTCTCAAGTTCTTGGGATGCCTTTAAATATGATTGTATTAAACCTTTTTATAATCCGCAAGAGACTTAATTCATAAACTTCTATTATTTTTTTATTTATTAGCGATCTTGTACAATAGGATTTCATTCATACATAATATATCATTTTGTTTGACGCATATGCATGATTACAAATTTGTTTAAACCTAATCTAAAATCCTAATAGTTTTGTTAACAAAATTAATTTTTCCAACTCTATTAAAACTAAGTTATATTTCGTCTAGGCACATAATAGTGTGTAGGATAATTTTTTTAAAACCTATAAAATTTCGATTTTTATTTTAAATTAAATCAGCAATATTCTATAACGCTAGTTACGTGACTATTTGCAAGTAGGCCATTTTTAATACGTAATGTAGCAAATATATTTTTTCTACAGTACCAGAGCTTTCATTAAATGTAAAAGCTTCTACAGAATGGAGAAAAAAATACCACACCAGTTTATAAAAATATAAAAATAACAATAAATTATATGTTGGTTATTTAAAAAGTTTAAATTAGAGTCTGCTAACAGACAATTACAATTTTCCTTTAATTATAAAAATATTGTGTCAATAAAATAACTCCTAAAGTGTAAAATACCAACTAAATATATTAAATATATAGTTGGATGGATAATATGGAACACTTTGGAAGGGATTTACAGGAAATTTTGTATCAATAGATGATCAATGCATAAAAAACTATTTGGATTTTGCAATAATTCAATAATTTTGTCATTCTAGTATATAAAGGCTTTTGTCTGTTCTAACTGCACCATCTTTTTGCTAAATTATATTTTTTTATTTCTCTGCGCTTCTTAACTATTTGTCTAACTAACATTAGTTATCTTTTATCAAATTGTTAAGTCGGTTGTCACTGATTTTGACATTCATAGATGGCTATGGATAATGGAAATAATTAATAAGAATGTTGCCTTATAAACAAATTATGTATAATAAAAATAAATTTTTAACGTGCCCACCATTTTCATTTTGACCAAATTGTACTGCTTCGACATTAGCTCTGGCCACATTCCTTTATTGCTCTATTTATCGACGATACAACTCTTTTGTATTGTTGTATATGGTGTCAAGTAGACTCCAGTCTGCTGTGCATCATATATACAAAATTCCAAGGGTGAGAGATCAGGTGACCTAAAATCCTAAAATGTATGCATTCAAATAACCATAAATATATATCCTTTTGCAAAAAAATTAAATATTTTTCCCAGTGAGATGGCCATCAAAAAATAGTAACTCTCCACAACGGGTAAAAGGTATTGTTTCCACCATTGCCACCTATGAATTTTCTTATTAACTGAGTCATTTAATCCCAATTAAAATATAAAATTTAAGGTATTACGGAACGTTAGTTATTTTTTTACATTAAGGCTAAAGTTTTAATTAAAGCAGGCCTTAATAACACTTATGACTATCGTTTTCTAGGAAAGACTAATTTTGCATTTTTTGTACCCACTGGTTCACTATACTTCACCAGGAAAAATAAACAAGCAAAGATCTAACTATATTTATTATATCTCTTAAAATTTTAGTTTTTACATTTATTTATTCACCTAATTGGTAAAAAATAAACTGTACATATCGAATAAATATTTTACTTGTCCGTTGGCGGCATGTCTTTTTAAAACTTTCAATCGAACTTTATTATAACAACTATAACAGTGGCACAAACCGCTTTGACTTTGCTGGAGGTGCTATGTTTAGTGTACGATTTTCCTACTATGTTGCCATGACAATGGTATCCGATGACGTCGAGCCTAGCGCCATACAACGCTCTCGGTGAATTGCAGGCGCAGTACACTACACCCATGTGTCGTTCAGTTTGCGGTGGTTGTTTACTTCTATTTTCGCTGCAACCGTTGAGTTCCTTTGCAGTCAACTTGACTGTTTTGTGTTATATTTATTTATTGTGTTGTTACAACTTCAACTTCGAAGTTAGTAAATGTGATTGTTCAAGACTGGAATAAATTAAAACACGTCTTTGAATTTATTACAAACTGTGGCAAATCTGATGAAACATCAATCCGCCTTGCCAAAGGATTTTTAGGTGAGACAAACGATTTTGAATTCACGTTTCTGACATTAGTGTTTAATGACATTTTCTCAATCACGGACATACTATTTGACGTTCTTCAAAAAAAATCGCTTGACATTCATTTTTGCATATCCAATATAAAACGCTGTCGTGAGGCGCTCTGTAAAAAAAGAAATGAACATTTTTTTACTACCATGTTTGATAAAGCTAATTCTATTACAGAAATAAATCATTACAAACGTGAGCTTGCTAAGCTTTCACCTGAAGAAATTAGGGCTAAGTATAGAACCCTTTTTTATGAAATATTTGACCATATTTTAATGGAAATGACACTAAGATTTCAAGACTGTGAAAAACTTACATTTTCGTGTTTGGCAGGTTCTGCTAAATTTTCCGAATATAGTTTAAATTTTCCGACTGGCCCGATTGAAAATTTGTTACAGTTATATGGGAAAATATTTTCAAAAAATCAACCACTTAAAAATGAGCTTGGTCTTATTTTTGCCAATGAGAGTAATTGGACTATATCGCTGCAAGAGCAAGTGAAAAACATTAATAAAAATAAATATATTTTTACCGAAGCATATAAATTGTTTTCCCTTATTTTGCCAATACCGTCGACAAGTCCTTCAGTGGAAAAAAGTTTTTCTTGCTTCAAATGTGTAAAAACTTATTTAAGAAAAACAATATCTCAAGAAAGACTTACTTCTCTTGGCAATATTTCAATTCAAAAGGAATTTCTGGAGGAGATTAGGGCAACTCATCCATTTTATGAGGATGTTATAAATAAATTTGCTGCTATGAAGGATAGGAGAATTGATTTAGTATACAAAATTTAGGTAAGTCGTAAAAAAATATTCTACCCTCTCTACATATAAAAAAATTCTAGAAAAAAATTACTCCGATATTTCCTCGCTTCATTTGCACTTAACTTACTTTTTCACTCGCGAACCGCCACTGCACTATATTTGCATTAAAATAACTTATTTATTTACACAAGATCGATTTTTTCATAAAAAAATTAAAACAATAAATGACGTTTTCAATTTTAATCCTAAACTTTTAATGATAATTTAAACGATTTAGATGGTGCATTGCATTCTAGATTTTAGAATAATATTTATTTCTTTTTCGTCATAATTTTTTTGCATTTGCCACTTTTAAGTATGGTCAATCATTGTCGATCACACTACTTATATTCGACAAATATTTGAACACATTTACACATCACCCTTTGCTGTGGACTTGCCAATGATGCCATATTTTGAGATAAATTGGATAAGTAGTTTTTAGTAATATTTTTTTTAACATTTCACTAGGCCGCTTTTTTGTTTCGGAATATTGGATTTTGACCAAAATGTTTACATGTGTAATGTGGTTATCCCTATATGACCAATATTTTTTGACAAAAATTTAAAGTCAGTCGAGTGAGTAGTTTTTCAGGTATACAGCGAACAGATAGATCTAGGGACCCAGAAACGTAAAGATCAAAAAAATCTCGGAGGATGGTTTTTTCACGATTGCAATACGTTCCGTTTACGAGGGAAGTAAAACCTGATATATTTAGGCAAAATTGATATTTCCATGTTGAAGCTCTCGTAAAAATTAATATAATTAATTTGTCAAACTATATTTTCCCTAACTTTAAGCGATAATTTAAGGAATTTAAATGGTTCATGGCACTCTAGATTTAAAAATAAAATTTCCTTTTTTTCCGTTACGACATGTCAAAAAATGACAATTAAGGATGGGTTGCACTGAGAATATTGTCCTTCATTCAAATAACTCTTAATATAATGGGCGTTCAAAATGTGTTGTTCATTTCTGGCTAAACCGCAAGTGCTTGAATGTTACATATAATCTCAAAAAACTTATTTTTACCTATTATTTAATAATCCGGAGTTTCAATTTTCTAGTGTACAGGGTGTTCCAGCGAGGACTGAACAGGGACCTATTTTCGACCTTCCTTGTATTTTGGAAAAATTCAAAATAGACAATCGATGTATTTTTTCTTGTAGAATCCAAAAATGTCATCGAAAAAATATTTGAACCAGAAACAAAAGAGTTACGCTATGCATCAGGTGTTTTTTAAATGGAATGTATCGTTTTTTATACGATTTTTGGAAAGAGTGATTTTTTTTATGTCCGTTCTGATTAAAATATTTGATTTTGCGATAGCTGTTTATATTACATTTTAATGTTTTACAAACTAAAATTTTAGCTTCACCTGTTTATAATATACGATAGGTTGGTATAGGTGATCAAGGTAAAATGACGTTTGAATGCTTTGTCAATAAAAATTGACATTATTTTAATTATTGTCGAAGTCTTCACCTAAAAAATATATATTTGACTCTGATCGAAATGAAATACTCTTTGGACGAGAGACTACAGATTGTTATGCTATTTTACAAGTGCCAAGAAAATGCAAGAGAAGCAAGAAGAAGATTTATTGCAAATTTTCATAGAAATATATCCATCAATACAATTCTAAGGATAAAAAACCTATTTGAGGAAAATAAAACTTTACATGATAGAAAAAGAAATTCAATAAAAAATAATTATTAAATAATAAAATAAAACTACTAATAACATAAGTTTTCAATGTGACCGCCGTTTTTCTCGAAACAACATCGATAACCCCTTTGTAGCCTTTCTAAACTTGCTGTTACAATATGATTTTCCTGGTTAAGGCGGTTTATTTCATCGACAATTTTTCTTATGATCTCTTGAATATTTTCGTTTCGTTGTCTGTATACGACGTTCTTCAAATGGCCCCAAAGAAATGTATCCAAAACTGAGAGGTCGGGGCTATTGGGCGGCCAAGCATATGTTCCATTTCGCCCTATCCATTCGTTATGGCGTCGATTTAAAAATTGAACCACTGTATGAGGAGGCGCCCTCATGTTTCCAAATTAAATTCTGATATTCTGCCAATGGTAAGTCTTCCAAAAAATTTTCAATTTCGTTTTCTAAAAACTCATAATATCTGTGCCCATTTAAAGTCCCGTTAAAAAATATTGGTCCCAAAATTCTATTGTTTTTTATCCCACACCAAACATGAATAGAATTCCTACCTTGAAATTTAATAGTCTGGAACTTTTTTGGATTTTCAACGGCCCAGTGGTGACTATTATGTCTGTTGAATACTCCCGATGTTGTGAAAGTAGCTTCGTCGGTCCACACAATATTTTTGAATAAATCAGGGTCTTCGTTTTCTTGCCGAATTACCATTTGAGAATCAAATTGGAAGCGAAGTTCTTTTTGTGCCGGTGTTAGGTGCTGAAGTGGAAGGATACGAAAAGGCCTAAATTTATGAATCTTCAGAGTCCTGTGAACAGTCCCTCGGGTAACTCTTCTGCGCCTTACACCGCCACCGTACTGAACTTCCCGAACTACATCCGAAATAGATTTGGTTGGATTAACTTGAAAATAATTTATAATGGCCTGGTCTCGATTTCTTCTTCTTTGTATATTTCTTTTTCTATCATGTAAAGTTTTATTTTCCTCAAATAGTTTTTTTATCCTTATAATTGTATTGATGGATATATTTCTATGAAAATTTGCAATAAATCTTCTTCTTGCTTCTCTTGCATTTTCTTGGCACTTGTAAAATAGCATAACAATCTGTAGTCTCTCGTCCAAAGAGTATTTCATTTCGATCAGAGTCAAATATATATTTTTAGGTGAAGACCTCGACAATAATTAAAATAATGTCAATTTTTATTGACAAAGCATTCAAACGTCATTTTACCTTGATCACCTATACCAACCTATCGTATATTTTAAACAGGTGAAGCTAAAATTTTAGTTTGTAAAACATTAAAATGTAATATAAACAGCTATCGCAAAATCAAATCTTTTAATCAGAACGGACATATAAAAAATCACTCTTTCCAAAAATCGTATAAAAAACGATACATTCCATTTAAAAAACACCTCATGCATAGCGTAACTCTTTTGTTTCTGGTTCAAATATTTTTTCGATGATATTTTTGGATTCTACAAGAAAAAATACATCGATTGGCTATTTTGAATTTTTCCAAAATACAAGGAAGGTCGAAAATAGGTCCCTGTTCAGTCCTCGCTGGAACACCCTGTACATACTAAAGACTGTACAGCTGTGGGCCAAATTTCAGATACTCCCGGTATATTTTTTCATTTTCAGTGGACTCTCATCTTTTTGGGCTATTCTCAAAATATTATCTTTTACATTTTCATACCCATTAAAAATATCGAAGATCTACGCCCATGAAATCTAAAATCTAGTCCCCCGAGACATGACCTAGACCATTTTTAATGCAAAGTTATCGTTCGACAACATTTTGTTTACATACAAACACATTCTTACATAGACGCGAAATTTGCTTCTCTAGAAATATGTTTAACTCTAAAACGTCGATTAAAACCAACGTATACCTATTTTTCGAATACGTTATATATGGAGTATATCCACCTCTATACATCCGTCCCTGCTGGTAGCGATGCCAGGTCTGTCCAAGCCATTATCGTAAGACCACTCATCAAAAAATCGTGAGATTTTCAGAAATCTTTATTATTCATCCTGAACCTTATTTTTTCACATCTTTAACTCTCGGTTATTAATGTTAATGCTTATGTAATTATTATCATGCCAAATATTGGTTTAATACCTTTTTTTTATTTAGTTTTAGATATATAGTGAAGGTTATCACGTCTGCAATTGGTAAAATAACAGGTTATCAGTGTTGCCAGAGCATTTTGATAAACGGTAATAGATAGGCGTTCGAAAAGGTAATAGATTTTGAAGAAAGGAAGAAAGTTAACAAATTCTTATTGAAGATCATTTTAGTAGAACACTGAGCTTTAGAAAGCAAAAAAAAATTCAGCCATTCTCCTAAATAAACAATTTTTTGTTGCTCATTACGTTTTTTTAATTTTTTTTTATTTCGAGCCTTTTGAGTAAAAAGGTAAATCAGAAGGTAAAAAAGGTAACAGATCTGTTATAATTGTAATAACCTGGCAACACTGCAGGTTATGTTTGGTATTTTTTAGTTGCTCAGTCGATATTTAACATACAATTGCACTGCTCTTTGAAATACTAAATAAAACTATATTAGAAAAGATAATATTTTGTTATTATTAAAAAGAATAAAAAGTAGTCTAAAAAATACAAACAACACAAGCATAATACATTATAGAAAAACATCATAAATGATAAACATACATTATCTAAGGAAGTACAAAAAAATAAACTCTGCTTAACTATAAGGTTATTCTGTCAAATGTATAAGTGGAAGAGAGACTTTGACTTGATATTCATGAAAACATAAAAATCGCGAGAAATATAGCATTTATCCTAAGATCGTGAGATCAGGTTCAAAATCGTAAGATCTCGCCGCAAATCGTGAGAATTGGCATCGCTGCCTGCTGGACTGAGTGAACAATAAACGGTATTTAAATTATTGTATCCCTACTCATTTATACGTTAACTTGTGTTGGTTCCGGCGCAAAAAAAAAGGTCATATTTTTATCAAGCCTTTACTCCTAGGCAGTGTTGTTAATCGGACTTTTTACATTTCGGATATTTTTCGGATCCTGACTTATTTCGGATTTTTTGCGGACTTTTAACTAATAACTCTACTAGGTTAATAAATATTCGATTTTTTATTACAACAGGATTGAGTTTGTTGATCGCAGTAAAAAACGAAAAACTGAACACACTATTTCGCTTTATGATCCTAGATTAGCCAAGTCGATCCGAGTATATTCGACATCAAATGACATAAACGGTGGGTAACATCACAAAGTCACTGTAGGTAACACTGGCGCTTGGATAATATCGGATATTTTACAGATAATCCGTGGACATTTAGAACAGACACGTCCAACAACACTGCTCCTAGGACAACAAGAGAACAATTTTTGGGTCAGCTTAATACAGATTTCTTGTAATATCCAAGACATGAAAAATAATATTTTTCTGTTGCTGTTCCTCCAACTCGCACCCATGGATGAACTTGTCCTGGTTGCAGCAAGGACAGGATACAGGTCCTATAAAGGGTGTATACCCTTTATAGGAATTACTTCCGGCAGTATCTGTGCCTTAGTGAAATATTCTTTTTCCAAGCTGCTTTTTTTATAGAAGATATGCACTTTTTTGAGGAAATATTATTCTATTGAGCTATAATATAATGAGATTTCATTAGAAATTTAAAAGATATCATTTTGTTTGCCGCACTGTGCATAATTAAAAATGTTTCTAACTGATTTTAAAAATAAGATATCTTTCGTCTGTAGTGTTTCGGAAAAATATGTTCAATTTGATTTTTTATACATTTATAATATCAATTCATATTTTAAATTTGGTGGGCAATATTGTTTCCAATATCTGAAAAGTGCAGAGTGACCCGTTTATCTCGGGACACTACCTTATTTCAGAAGGTAAACGAAACAAGTTCATTGGAGTAACTCCAGTGTTTAATTTATTTTATTTTGCATACGTACAGGGTGCGTTGTTTTTCAAGGAAAAACCTAATTTAATGACCGGTAATTTGATGACCAACAAAAATGAATTAACGTAGGTTTCAAAAATCCTAGAGCAACCAAAATTGGCACAAATCTATACTAGAGCAAGCAGCGCAAAACGGATGGGTATCAACTTTCTAGCCCCTCAAACTGAAGCGTTTCCCTCTTGTAATTGACAGCAATCTTCACTAAAGCAAAGAGCATAAAATGGCTTAGTATCAACTTTCTAGCCCTACAGATTGAGGCACTTCCCTCTTGTAATTTTACATAAAAAGTAAATGACCGGAGTATCAACTTTCTAGCCCCTCAGATTGAGGCATTTCCCTCTTGCGCTTTTTCATGAAAAGCGAACGACCGGAGGTTTAAAGTCATCTCAAAGCTACCAAAATTAACTCAGATCTTCACTAAAGCAAACATCATAAAACAACTTTCTAACCCCACATATTGAGGCATTTCCCTCTTGCAATTTTTCATAAAAAGTGAATGACCGGGGGCATACAGTATCCTAGAGCTACCAGCACAAATCATCACTAGAGCAAGCAGCATAAAATGACTTAAGTATGAATTTTCTAGCCCCTCAAGTTAAGGCTCTTTCCTCTTGTAATTTTTCATTAAAAAAGAATGACCGGGGTTTTAAAGCTGCCAAAATTTACTTGAATCTTCACTAAAGCAAACAGCATAAAATGACCGAGTGTCAAATTTCTAGTCCCTCACTTTGAGGCACTTCCCTCTTGCAAAATCCCAACCTTCTACGTCTAGTTTAATAAATTCAAATGATGATATTCCTGTTGAGAAAAGTGTAAATAATATCCCTACGAAAAAAACCGGGACCAAATTACCATACGTATCCAAACTAAGTATTCATGCAAAAACAAAGCTCGATAATTCTCTTATAGAACTTTTTACTAAAGATATGCAGCCCTTTAGTGTGGTTGAAGATATAGGATTTCGAAATTTTGTGAACCTTCCTAATCCTTCCTATCAATTGCCTAGCAGAAAATACATTTCAAATACACTTTTACCAGCGCTATATGAAGAAAAATATGAAAGAATAAAAAATGTGGGCAAAGATGTACGATCTGTTACTATAACGACTGATTGTTGGACATCAATACTCACTGAGAGTTTTACGACGACCACGGTTCATTTTTTAAATGAAAAATTTGAGCCACAATCCATTTTGCTTGATTGCAGCTCATTTCCAGTGTCATTAAAACGAATTGTTATTGAGTGGGAACTTGAGGAAAAGATATTTTTAGGCATATCTGATAACGCAGCAAACATCCAGAAGCAGAAAGATGAACTACGCTGGAAATATTTCGGCTGTTATGCCCATACTATTATCTTAATCGTAAAATATGGACTTAAAATTATTGAACCCATAACATCCAAACTTCGTTCATTAGTAGCTCATTTTAAGCGAAGTAGCATAACAATGTCTAAGTTAGGGTAAATACAAAAACAATCAGGAAAAAGCCGCTTAAAATTATTACAGGACGTGGTGACGAGGTGGAACTCCACCTTCTACATGGTAGAAAGAATATTAGAATTGGTAAAACCTCTTCGAACAACAATGGCTAAATATCACCAACCTGCCAATTATAACCGTTGAAGAATGACAATTATTATCCGAGATTAAACACATTTTGCCACCAATGGAAGAGGTCACCAAAATTATTTGCGGCCAAACATGTCATCTTATCATCAGTAATAATATTAACCAAAGGCCTTGAGAAAATATATATATAACAATGAGAGATAATGACAATAACTCACCTATAATTCAAGACGTGATAACAAATATTTTGAATGGCATTTCTACTCGATTAGGTGACTTGGAAAATTCCAAAACTTTGATAACATCTACATTTTTAGACCCCCGTTTTAAAATGTAGAATTTTCCAATGATACTGTAGCTGAGCGGGCTAAAAAACTTGTTACTGATTTAGTGTCTTCTAAAGTAAGCGAAATATCTAAGTTACCCAAATTTGTTGGTTCACAAGATAAAAATGAAAATCATAACAATGAAGGCAAAGTCGAAACACCATTACAGAAAACATCAGTTTGGGGACTATTTGATACTATAAGCAGCGTCAACTTCTACGAAAAGCTTAAGTTCTGTTACCTCAAGGGCAATTATAGAAGTCCAAAGATACCTGGAAGAAGAGTTACTTGAAAAGGATAAAGATCCCCTTCAATGGTGGAAACAATATTGTTACAACTTTCCTTATTTATCAAAAGTCATACAGGAGAAGTTTGGAGTAGTTGCTACTCCTGTACCGTGTGAGCGAGTATTCTCCAAATCTGGGCAATTATTATCAGAACGAAGGTCAAGACTTAGTTCAAATAAGGTTAAAAAAATAATGTTTTTAAATGTAAATTTTAATATTTAAATGTTTTTTTTTTTTTTTCAATGTTGTATTATTTGTTTATGTTTATAAATTTTAATTGACTAATTATTTAAAAAAGTTCCTTATAAATAAAACCTTTTTTTAATATTTCTGCATTTATTTTATTTTATACTTTTTAGCATTATTTTTTACGCACGCTGTATAAGACATTCAAGATTGGACATCATAATGGTTTATTCTCATGGGCTTAATGTATGTATTTAGCTTTTTGTTCGCACACCCTGTATAAAATATTCACCATTTGACACCATAATATTGTATTGTCACCGGATTTTTATATGTATACTAAATTTCATTAAACCCTGATAACGGCAGTTCCCGTTCAAACTTTACTTGTAATATTTGACCAACACTGACAAACATATACAAGTGGAGTTAAAAAAATAATAAGCTTTTCGCTTATATCAGTCAGTTCGTTGAATCATAATATCAATAATTTCAAACACCAAGCTGCTTTGTTAAAATTTACCTATCCTGTAAATGTAATCGCGTGATTTGTTGTTTTGCTGAGCAGTTTAAAGCGCTGTGCTGCTCCAGAGAGAAACTTCGAACATTTGTCTGGTTGGCAACGACACGGCTTAATATAAAATGCTCCGAAATGTCTCTGCGATTTTTATAACACTGGAGCAGGTTGTGACTGTGACGGAATTGGAGCAGTGAGAAAGAAGCAGTTTGCGAAATCGCAACCCACCTCTACTATCCGTTCCCACTGAATATTTGTTCTCGATTATCTTCTACCTCTACAAAATCTTAACTTTCTTGCATTTACTGAAGTTTAATTTTAGTAAATTTCTCTCACACCACTGTACAAAACTGTCAATGTGCAATTGCAGATTGTTAGAGCCAGAATTCCCGACATTGCAAAATTTCAAATCATCGGCATACAAGAGGCAGTGCGAGTATTTAAAACTTGAGACATCATTTGGCCAGAACAAAACTGGGCCTATGTGAGAACTTTGTAGCACCTCAGATGTAATCACCACATGCCGCGACTGATCCTTTGAGCACTATTTGTTGTCTTTGATCCCATAAATATGAGCGAATCCACTCAAATTATCTTGAAATAATTACCGGTGATACCAACCTCTGATAGTTTTTTCAACAGTAAGAAGTGGTATACACTGTCAGATGCTTTTGATAAATCAGTATAATCATCAATTTGGTTTCCAGCCTCGAACGAAGACACCAGGAAATCTTGATATACAGCCAAATTGGTTGTTGTTTGGCGGCTTTTATAAAATCCATGTTGCTGTGGCATCATATATATTTTATAAGTATCAACTATCCCCTCAGTTGCTATTGCCTCAAAGGGTTTCGGAATTGCGGACAAAATGCTGATACCACGATAATTGCTAACATTCGATCTTCCGCTGATACCGCGATAATTGCTAACAACTGACATTTTGATTTTTAATGGAACTTTATAAAATATTTCAGTGAAAGACCATAAAATATAATTTTGTCTATTAAATTAAGTTATATAAAATTATAAATAAATAAATGCTGTGTTTAAATATACGTAATGACTCAATTTAAAAATGTAATATATATAATATAATAGTGTAATTGTATACAAAAAATTAGTATTTGAATTAACCTACGAAGGGAAAATCGCTTCTTGGGAGTATTTGGCTTACGTGCAGTGTCTTCAAGTGTTCCTTCCACACCTACTGCATGGGGATGAGAGACTTCTTGTTGTGCCAGCGGCTTCACTGGTTCGCTGCCTTTCCTAAACCAAGCCAAGCTGCTCGGACTTGGAAAATTTCATCTTCTTCTTAGATTTTTGGGCCCTCTTCATCCTGGGTCCCGTTTTCGTCCCTTTTGTAAAATAAAATGTTAAGCTCTTGTCGTCTCATGGACTCAATTCGTCTCTTTTAGAAATCTTGCGTCCTTTCCGTCCCTCCGACTCTTTTCGTGCCTATTTACAAAAAATATTCTTCAAACTGGGAATATTGCTTCTATGTTCTTTTATTTCCAAAAAGAGAGGGTTTTCTGAAAAATTTGTACGACTACCCTAGATTTTAGAACGTGGAGAACCGAAAACAACTTAAAAAAACTTATATTTTTATTTTTAAAATTAGATACAACTTAGCCTTTCACTTTGAAAAAGGTTGAACTTAAATGAATGAGAAATGTTTGCGAGAGTATAGGCATTTACATTCTTTGAGATGTGTAAAAATATCTCGGAACTTTTTGTGCCCTTTAATTTTTGTTAAAGTTGTTTATTGAAACGCAACGATCTCAAATAAGAGTGATTATCTGATATAACATATTAGATTTTTGTTTACTCTCTTCAGCCCTACCAAGAAGTAAATGTTGTAATGCACTCCTTTGTTGCCATTTACATATTAATGATTACGATCTGGCCACAGCCTGGGTGTCGTCAGTTTTTTGTTTTGTATTTGTAATCACGGCAGCGAAACTGGAGTAATACTCGTGAGTCATGTTTGTTTTCGGTTTTTCCAGATCAGCTGTTGCTATTCAAAAAATTCGTGTCAGAGCAGTAAATCGGTTTTCAATATTCTTACTAGATACACAAAGTACGAGAGAAATGAGTTGGGAATCCGAAAAACAAAAATACCTTTCTATACACAGTTCAAGAGAAAATGAGGAGTGGGTCAAATGGCAAGACATTAAGTCTTGGAAACGATACACACAAGAAAAAAACTTGCCCAAAGCAGAAGCCCCTCTACCTGGGAATAACATTAATATAGCAATGAATGAAGTTCTTGCTGAAAAGATTTCAATATTCTCCGGTGATATTACAAAATTAAAGGTTCGTAAAATGTTCTTAAATTTTTATAGGCATTCGCACAAAACCTATAAAAAAGTCCATTGGTTTTTTAAAGTTTTATATTATTTAAGACTGCCAGATCTGTTACTTACTTTTCCTACCCGGAGACTGGAAAGTTTCAGAAAATGTTTCGGGGCACACATTATTTTTTAACCAATGAATTTAAGTATCAAAATTTAAATACAGGTTAATATAGGTACATATTTTATAATGACATTCCTTAACCTCCCTAAGACACCGTGGGGTCACATAAACTTTATTCAGCTATAAACAGATTTTATATAAAGTGCCAAATTGTGCTCTCTCTCTTTCTCTTGTAAATTTAAGTTAACATATTAGCCAGATACCCCCTGCAGCATTCGTTGATATTTGAATTAGTCAACTTTCAACTGTGAGTTAAAGTGTGGGCAAGGTCCGTCTGACCCCAAGGTGTTTTTGACGTTACTGATTTGTCATTACAGAAATTTTTGCCAATTCAAATTCAAATTTAATTCCAAATATTTAAAAAATTACATAATGGATTACAATAATTGTATATATATGTATATATATGTATATATATATATGTATATATATGTATATATATATATATATATATATATATATATATATATATATATATATATATATATATATATATATATATATATATATATATATATATATATATATATGAAAACTATAGCAATTAACAAAGTACCTAGGTGCTGAAAGCACCAGTAAGCACTGAGAGTATTAACTTGTATTTTTTTTGACTGCCTAAAATCTAATGAGGAATATACAGCCTCCACATTGGCAAAGTTACTTAAGGTACTTAATAACAAAGATCACAATTAGAGTTTCACCGATCAATTAACCAAACAAGAAAAACCATCAATATGTTAGTTAACAAAAATTTGTCATGTTTAAACAAACATGAAATTGTTTAAATCCATAAATATACATTAAGAATCTACTAGAATAGCTTCAAGAACAAGTCAGTCAGTATTAGAGAATAAATATTTTATAAAAAATTTGTTGAATTTATTTTTCTTTATTTCTTATTTTCTTTTTTCTTCTTATTTCAATATGAATACAGTTAGGTATAGAACTTTGGACCACAATAACCAAGGAAAAGGTGATTTATATCTTTCCTAGATGGAGGACTGCTCAGCAACTGATTACTTTGGCCCCTTGTGGGGTAGTTGCGTGAAATACAATTTGATCTAGTATTTTCATTCTTATACACAAAGTTACAAACAGTGAGAACATAAAGAGTTTTAATATTACATACTTCTAAGATATTTTGTGTAAAATTGTTCTCCATACTTACAAGGAAATTGCAAGGACGAAAAGTATATTTAATATTGTCTTTTTTGTCTTTTAATGTTTGTTTTAATAATTTACAATATTTAACGATAATTGTATTCATTATTTGTATTTGTATTTATTTATTCAAAATGTTACAATATTCAGCTTTTACAATATCCCTGCCTAAAACTACAATGATACAATATTCAAAGAGGCACCTAGTTGTAATTGGGTACATCTGTATGTGCCTTAAAATAAAACAACATACTAGTGACTAAATTAATCTAAACTAATTATTATTTAATTGCTCGCCATTCACCAATTAATTGATTATTCTAAAAGAAAAAGATCAACTCACTTATCAATAAGTGTAGTAAAGACAATAATTTTATTGATCACTGTGATATACTGATATACATTCTGGAAATTTGTCAATGAACAAAGAAAATCATTTGTACTTCCAGAGTGTATGTTTCATAATGATAAAATGGCAGATAGCAATCGGTCTATAGCCGATTCGTTTGCTGACTTTTTTACTACTGTATATAGTCCTGATGTTATTGTACAAATACCTGATTATTTGATTAATAGAAAATGTGAGTTTAGTTTTAGACGTATAGAGCTTGCTGAAATTTTTGACAAAATAAATTCCACTACTAAGAGTCTTAGTACCGGGCCTGATGGAATTCCTGAATTTGCATTGTCCAACTTAGCATATACTATATCATACCCTTTACTTTCAATATTTAATAAGTCGCTGGGTGAGGGTGAGCTTCCGAATGAGTGGAAAGAAAGCTTCATTGTTCCCATCCACAAAGCTGGTGATAGAGAGGATATCTCCAATTACAGAGGGATAGCTGAGCCTTCAGCCATCTCAAAACTCTTAGACTCATTGATTTATGACCAGATGAGCTGGTTATGCAGGGGCACCATTGCAAATGAACAGCATGGATTTGCCAGAGGTCGTTCAACAGCCACAAATTTGATTCTTTATGAAAGCATCCTGCTATCCACTTTGGAAGATGGCTATCAGATTAATGCCATTTATACAGACTTTTCCAAAGCTTTTGACAGAGTGAATCACCAACTTCTTTTAGCAAAACTAAGAGCTACAGGTTTTGATGAACTATCTTGGCGATGGTTTCCCAGCCTGCTTATCGCCCGAACCCAGAGGGTCAAAATTGGTGGCTCCATTTCTAAACCTATTTTAGTTACATCTGGTGTGCCTCAGGGTGGACACTCCGCGCCCCTTCTCTTCGATATTTTTGTTAATGATATAGGTCAATATCTTGATTCCTGTTTCTACCTACTGTTTGCAGATGACATGAAGATGTTTAGGGTAATAAAATCAGAATATGATGGTTTGTTACTACAAAATTGTCTTAGTCGCTTTGTTCATTGGTCAGAGTTGAATTGCCTATCACTTAATATAAAAAAGTGCAACTTTATCAGCTTCTACAGAAATCGAAGTAGGATTGCGACCTCATATAACATACGAGGAGAAGAATTAGGTTTGGTTACAGGAGTTAAGGACCTCGGGATCATTTTTGACAACATGGTCACAACCAGGGCACTGAGAATGCTAGGTTTTGTCCTGTGATTTGCTCGTGACTTATCTTTTCCTTGCCTAAAGACTCTGTTTTGCTCCCTTGTCAGATCTCACCTTGAATATGCTTCGGCAGTCTGGTCGCCGTTTTACTTAGTGCATATTAATGACATTGAGAGAGTTCAAAATAAATTTTTGAGGTTTTGTAATTTTAAATTTGACTATCTAGACTTTGAAATATCCCTAAATACCCTAAGAAATAGAAGAGTAGTTAATGATATCTGTTTTATTTTTAAAATTCTAAATAATGTTATTGATTGCCCACCACTACTCGAGCAGATTTCTTTAAAAGTTCCTGATCGTGTCTTGAGGAGAAATGAGACTTTCAAAGTTATGAGTCATACAACCAACTATGGGATACATAGTCCCCTGTCTAGATCAACATTTTAAAAAATTTGTTCTCAACTGTGTTTGTGTTGACTGATATAAGTATTAGTCTGTTGCTTGGTTACTGTTAGATATTGTTCTTAGTTCTTAGAAAATTGTATTTGTTATCTTTATTTATCTGTATCAATTATTGCTAGTATAGTAAACATTTATCTTTTTTCTAGTATGTTAAGAAAATTATTATTGTATTGTTTCTCTTTCAATGGGGTTCTCCCGTTTAATAATAAATAAATAAATAAATAAATAAAATAAAAAACAAATGTTTGATAATTATCTACAACAAACTTCCTAGTATGTTTGGTAAACAGCTTAATATTTTGCATTTCTCTAGTTCTTTTTGGTAGTAAATTAAGAAAGTTTGGAGCTAAATAATAAATTTTAAATTTATTGTTTTTTTATTTATTTGTAACATTAAATGCCCGCCCACCTTACTTCTAGTTAAGTATTGGCGGTTTATCATATTTTTGAGTTTTTCGTTTTTGTAAAACTAAGTACAAACTGAAATGATATATAAACAATTTGTATCACAAATTTCGGTATTATATAACAGCTTAGTTGGGTATAGTCGGTCTTTCTTAAACATAACTTTTAAAATTGAATTCTGTATTACTTGTATCGGCTGTAAGATAGTTTTATAAGAGCCACCCCAAACAATCCGACCATATCGAATTAAGGATACCACTAAAGCTTTATAAATTGAAGTAAGCAGTGTTGGTTTAAGAAATTCTCTTAACAAATAGAACTTATGAATTAAGTTTTGAATTTTCTGAGTTAGATAAGATACATGTTGTGACCACTTTAAATGCTGGTCTATAATAAGTCCAAGATATTTAGTTTTAGATACTGCTTTTATTTCTTGATTTTCTGATATTTTTATTGGGTCATAAGTCTGGTCTGCGTTCATTATAGAGAATGCCATATAGTTAGTTTTGGATAAGTTACTTACTTACTTAATATGTTTTATTGTTGGAGAATATTTATTAGGAAATCATTCTATGGACACAGCAACTATAACTAAAATGTTAAATGTATATGTTAAAATAAACTTAATAGAATAAAGACACTGAATACAAAATTACCAAACCACGATAAAACTTTGCACAAAAATATAAAGAAAAACAAACAAAAGTATTTAAAATAGTTATCAAAATAAGTCATTAAAATATTCGTCCAGGCTGTAATATGGCTTCTAAATTAGTGCATTCCTCACATTCCTGAGGAACTGCCAGTACGGTAAAGACCTACAATTGATGCTTAAGTGATTATAGATCTTCAAGCCTTCATAAACTATTGAGTGTTTAATAAGTGTAAGTCTAGGAATCGGAAGTCGGATATTTAAGTGATGCCCATGTCTGGTATTGTAGATATTATGAGAGTCACCCTGAATCTCACCTGTTGATAGTTTATGATGAATCAAACATACAATTTCCAGAATAAACAGATCTATTACCATTAGAATTTTATATTTAATAAATAAAGGTTTACAATGATCTCGATACCCAGCCCTACAGATGTACCTAAGGTCTCTCTTTTGAATAAGGAACACCAAGTTCATACGTTGTTGACTACAGAATCCCCTAAAAGCAATACTATATCTTCAATATGATTCAAACAGTGAATGATACACTATTTTAGATCACTACCCTGATAACAAAACAACCAGAAGACCATTTTTTATTGAGTTCTATAATGTGATCCTCAAATCTAAGTTTTGTATCAATGCGTAGTCCAAGAAATTTTGTGACAGATTTATTTTCTATTGGTTTGTTATCTAAATTAAGGTCACTATAAGTAAATCCAAAAGTTAATATATTGGTTTTATTAATGTTGAAACAAAGTGAGTTTGAATCACACCATACCTTAATTTCATGAAGATCATTTTTAATTGCGTTTTTTAATAATTCGCTATCACTTGAATGCCACAACAGTGTAGTATCATCGGCAAAAAGTGTAAATTTGCCTTGAATGTCTAAAGTTGTAAGATCATTAATATACAACAAGAAAAGGATAGGTCCAAGCATCAAGCCTTGAGGTACTCCATGCTTTATGCTAGATGAATTAGAGTAAGCACCATTTACCCTCACAATCTACATCCTCTCTGAAAGATATGATGAGAACCATTCATGAGAGATACCTCTTATTCCATAGTATTTAAGCTTTTCCAACAGTACTCTGTGATTAACACAATCAAATGCTTTAGAAAAATCACAGAATACTGTTGCAAGAGCCTGACCCTCATTAATGTTGAGGTTTACATTCTTAAGCAGGGAAAACATAGGATCAGAGGTGTTTTTTGATTCTTGAAATCCAAATTGGGATGTGTTAAAAGGTTATGCACCATAAGAAATTGCAACAATCTTGCTTTAACTAATTTTTCAATCAGTTTCGAGAGAGTAGGGATATAGGTCTAAACTTGAAGGGGTCGGTTGTATCACCTCCCTTATGCAGAGGAATTACAATGGCTTTTTTTAAACAAGATGAAAATTTACCCTGTTGGAAAGAAACATTTATAGAGCTAGCGAGAGCCGGCAAACCACTCCTGGTAAGGTCTTCAATATTCTAAGAGATACACCATCTGAACCTGTGGAATGCTTATTCCTTATTTGACTAAAAGTTCTTTGAAGTTCATTAGTATCAGTACAAGCTAGACAAAAATCTTGTGGACATCGCATGTTTGTAAGATAGCCCAGGGGATCTTTTTAAAGTGGTAGGTTTGAAGTAAGTTTTTTGGCAATGGAGCAATAGAATTCATTTAGAATATTAGGGTTTAAATCATCAGTCATGAGTTGAATGTTATTTTTTTCTCCCAAACCATTTATTATCGACCATTGCTCCTTGGATTTATTACCAGCATTTGATATTCTGGCAGTATAGTATTTTTCATTCGCACACTTTAGTACCTGTCTATAAATGCGACGATAACTATTGAAGAAATTTATTTATTTGTTACCCTGAGTTATCCAAGGCTTTTTTTTTTCTTTTTAATTTTTTTCAAAGGAAAACATTTGTTAAAAACATTACATAATTTGATGTGAAATGTGGTCAAAGAGTCTGAAGAATAAATAGTATTTTCCCGTGACATCAAAACGCACTGTTCTTGAGGATGCGTAAAATTTGCTCTACTGAAAATCCTACCCATCTATCTTTGTCTAACCTTATGGTGTTCAAGAGGAATATGAACCAAAACAGATTCGTGATCTGAAAGGCCAGAAGGAAGTGTTTGACATTTTACATTTTGGGAGAAATTTGTACAATAATAGTCTAATACTGTAGAGGAATGTTGGGTAATTCGCGTTGGTTGAGATACATGCATTTTCAGACTAAATGAGTTAAACAAATTACCGAGTAATGGAGTAGTAGATGATGCCAATAGTATTTTAGAGTTCAAGGAAAGATGAGACAAACGGTTTTCTAATCTTTCCAGAAACATAGTGACATCACAGCCTGGCGGTCTATAAATACACAGTAGATATAAGTTACACTTTTTGTTAAAGATAATTGAGAACTCAAACTCTTTTTCAACTAGCATATTATTATATTTGTCAATAACACATAAAGAATAGTTTTTAAGAAGGGTCTTCTTTATAAAAATTATAGTGCCACCATGAATTGATGCCTTTCGCCAGAAACTTGTTAATGCCACATAGTCAGGTAAAAATCATGGTTCACTTTCCTTGAGCCAATGTTCAGTCAAGAGAACAAAATCAGGTTTATCATACAATTCAAGAAGTATTGCAAGTTGTTTGATCTTATTTCATATTGATTGTATATTTAGTAAAAATAAAGTTACATATGAACTAATAGTGGATAACTGTTTATGTCTTATATTGGTGGTGCTTGTAACGATCTGACTTGACCTAAAAATGAATCCATAGTAATCTAAGCATCAGCATTATTCTGACTGTGATTTAATTGAATTGACTCTAAAGAGTTTGAGTTCCGTGTCAATTGTATTAAGTTACAAGAAACCTGTGCCTCGTCGAAATCATTCAATGCCTCACCAACAATAAAAGCTAATGTAACCAAACCATTTTTGTTTAAAAAATAACCCCGTTGGGAGTAGTGCATAAAGTGAAATCTGTTCTTTAAAATAATTAAGTTAATATTAGTCGAAAATTGTTTTAAATTTGAAGCATACTTAGATATCTTTCCATTAAAGTGGTCTACAGCATTAAAAGAATTCCAGAAGCCATATCTAGAGGGAGAGGTACAAATAATTAGATTTGTGTAGAAACATTTGTTTGCTAACAAAGTCACATCGTGTAGAGAAACTGATGTGTTAGGTTCAGTTAAAACAATTACATAATCTTTATTAGATAAGCCACTAATATAGGTGTCAGAATCGTGGAATAAATTTGTCAATGATGCACCTGGTTTCAAAACCAATTGCAATGACACAGTCTCCTAAAGCGCTTTTAAGTAGCTTGTAAAATGGTTTATAGTAGCCATCTGTCAGCACCAATACTTTCATAAATGACGTCGATCTACTAGTGAGTTTTTACGGATGTTTTAGAGGCTCAGTTTGTGTGGATTTAACAGTCCCCTGGATTCCAGAAAAATTAGCATAACTTTCCATGTTAAGGGTGCCTATTTTAGATTTAAGTTCTTCAATATCTTCCAGAAAAAGCTTATTTTCTTCACTAAGCGTTTCAATACTAGTAGTCATACTTTTTTTCAGTTCCAACAAGGATTGTTTTTCATGCTCATATTGTATTATTTTAACATCATTTTCTTCTAAAGATAATATAAGAGAGTCGTTTTTTTCTTTTAGATCTTTTACTAACTTATTAAGTTGCGAAATTTTATTTGTGCTCTTAATAATTTCACTTTCATAGAACTTTTCTACTTCACATGCACTATTTTCAAAATCCAAGAATAAGCGTTTTTGTCGTCGTAAGTAAGACTCTTTTTGGGTGATTTCACTTTTTAGCTTCTCAACTTGTTTCTTAAAACTCTCCAATTCATCCTCATTCTGGTAGCTAATGTTTTTATATTCCTTGGAACAATAAATTTTGTAACCACTAAATGTGATATAATATTTTCTCAGCTTTAAACAACTAGGGTGAAATATGCCTAGACAGGTAACACATACAAAATTAATGAACTTCTTATTAACACAACATTTAAAATGACTTTCCATGATAGTATCACTATATATACATAGTGTATTTATTTTATTATTTATTATATAGACAAAAAAACCGACACCAATTTATTTATAAATAATTAAAATATGTGCAATAAATTAAAGTTTGTTAATGCATAAAATTTTTGTCAATAAATGTGAATTTTTTTTCCAAACAATATAATTTAACCAAATCCTGTTCTGTCTTCTGTTCAATTCAAATACAACTTGGTAGTATTGTTGTTTAAATATTTATATTTTCGTTGGTTCATTGACCCATTTATAAACAAGGCAAAAAATGGGAATTCCAACAACTGTTTAAACTGAAGCTATTTAGAGATTCCTTCCTACTCATCCACAAAAAAGGAAATCCAAAATTAAGTGATAGTTTATTATAGTTTAGCCATTTCTTTACTGTACTAAAACCATTTGTAGCTTTATTTTTAGTTTCTTCCCATGTGTTGGCAGAGAATATTAGGGTCGTATCATCCGCATAAAATATTATTTTACCTCCTATATTTAGGTTAAGCAGCAAGTTTATGTATGTTATAAAAAGGATTGGCCCTAATATTGTTCCTTGAGGAACTCCTATTTTTATTTTAATGGGTTACTAATTGTGTTATTTATTCTAACATACTGTTCTATGTCAGTGAGGTAGCTGGAGAAGAGTTCCAATACTGTTCCCCTAACCCCATATTGTGTCAAAGTATTTAACAGTTTTAGGTGGGGAACAGTATCGAAAGCCTTCTTCAGGTCTAAGAAGATAGCAATACTTTTTTTGTTATTATTAAGCTGGTTTATTATATTTGAGGGCATAGAATAAATGGCAGGATGCCTTAAGCCTTCTGTAAAAGCATATTGATTGTCGGAGAAAATATTGTTATTTTTGAAGAATTTAATTAATCTGATTTTTACACGTTTTTCAAATACTTTAGATAACTTATTTATTAAACTAATTAGCCTATAATTTTGAATTTAATTTTGTTCACCTGCCTTTAAAATTGGAGTTACCAGAGATTCTTTAAAATATGTAGGTACATGCCAGTTTTTAAAATAAGGTTTATAATATAAGTAAGTGGATGTACAATTTCGAGATGTATATATTTTAGCAGCCTAGCAGATATTCCGTCCCTACAGAATGCCAGGGGCACTGTCGCTCTTTAAAGAGCCAATATGATTTATAATTTAATTTTCTCTCACTGGCTTCAGGAACATGGATGACTGAGTGTTATTTACAATAGGAAATGTATGGCTAGTAATATCTATTTTTTTCTCCATCTCTATACCTATATTAATGAAATAATCATTATAGTAATTTGACATGCTTAAGTCCTTAAAACAGTTATTTTTGTCATCCACAAGTTTTAAGTTAGTATTTAGTTTTTTATTTTTTTGGTTAGTTGCCTTGTTTATTTTATAAATATTCTTTATATTATTTTTATTGCTTTCTATTTTAAGTTTATAAAAGTTATATTTTGGTTTTTTTATTAGTTTGTTTAGTAGGTTTCTGTAGCTGATATACTCTGCATGAAGTTGTGGGCTATTGTTATTACGTAGTCGTTTTTTTAGTTTGCCTCTCTGTTTTGTTGAGTTAATTAAACCTGCTGTTATCTATTCCTTTCATTTACGATTATTATTATTTAAGATATCTTTAAAAGAATTAGTTGCCTCCTCCGCATTCTCAAGGATTAGAACACTAGACCAATCTTGTAAAAAGAGTTTTTCCTTTAATGTAGTGAAGTGAATGTGGCTCTGAAACTGTGAATTATTGGTATTGTGAGTTTTGTTGTGTTTATCTTGATAAATATTAAGCATAATGGGATAGTGATCTGCGATGTCAGTGTCCAAGATAAAAGAATCATATTTAAAGTTATTAATTTTTATTTTTTGTTTTATGAATAGATGATCAATACAGGTTGATGATTCAGGGGTGACTCGTGTTGGTGTTTGAATGATTGAAACAAGACCATATTGCCCCATAATAGATAAAGATATTCATTTACAGTGTTGCTATTATTGTCATTGATATTAATATTTATGCCCCCAGTGTAAATTACAATGTTTTCTGTCAGGTTATTTTCGAAATATATTTTCAGATCTTCTAAGTATAGATTGTCATTAACCGGTGGTGGTTTGTATATTGCAGTGATACCAAAACCTAAATTATAATGATGAAAGGAGATTCTACTTATGGTTATTTGAGTAAATGTAAGTTTAGTGTGTGTCACCTTGACATCGAGATTCGAGCTTATTAAAATCAGTATACCATCGTTTTTGTTAAAGTCTCCATGATTATAATATGTAGTGTAACCAGTTATATTAAATAAATCAGTAGATGTCCACTGAAAACATTCAGTAAGTATTATTATGTCACAGTATGATAGCTTATATGCATTTAGAAATATAAGAAAGTTATCAAAGTTTTTCTTGATACTTCTGATATTTAAGTGAATTGCATTTAACATTTTACTAATTATAGAAATATGCTGTTCTAGCATATTACTGTCCACCAATTTTCCACAAACATCCGATCCATCGACTTCCATCCATGCTTAATGAAGCACATTGTTTATGAAAAGTTTTTTGACAACAATCACACTCAGTGTATTCAGCTTCTTTATTGTTGCTGTCTACATATTGGTTGCAGTTTAGACAAATAGTTCTTCCTTCATTACCTTCCATTTTCACAAGAAAAGCACACACATGATAATACAGGATTCTCCCTTACTACTTAATACAGGATTCTCTCTTAATACTTGTAACCCCACTATAATTAGTTTGTGCTTTGTCAGTGAGATTTTATCTTTTGATATTAAAGCTATATTTGACTTTGACTTTGAAAAATGTACACTATAAGAATTTTAAACGTTCTTGATTTACTCTTTAACCTTTTAGTATTTTTAGTTAAAATAAGATGTTTTAACAGTTAACTCCTTTTTTTAATGACAAGGCCCTATTAACTACCTTATGTGGGGAATTTCCAGAATATAAAAAATATCAGATATCCTCAAATATTAAAAATCAGTTAAATTCTGTATTAAATAAAAATGTATGATCCTCATCATTAGTGCTTATTTATTTGGTGTTGAGAAACTTTAGATATCTTATCTAGTTACTGTGATATTTATTTAAAAAATAGATTTTAGGCTTTATACTTAGCTATATGCACGTTAATTGTATTTATTTATTTAGAATACACTACAGAATCAAGATTCTAAATGGTATACAAATTTAAAAAAAAAGATGAAAAAAAACTAGAGTAAACTAGACTAAACTTAAAGAGAATACTAAAACTAAACTAAATAAGAAAACAAAAAGAAAATAGTTGAACCTAGGGTTAAAGATAGGACTGGACTACAGAGGTACAACAAAAGCTTATAAATAACTAATGTACAATTCATTAATGGTGAGACCATAGGGAATACTGTTGCGTCTCGTATTTATAGACATGGCAAATAGGATTTAATAACGTAAATGGAATTGAAATAATCTTTTAAGTCTTATAACAACGTCGACGTTACAGTAGACCCCAACGGAGTACGTTTGTTCTACGCCGGCAACCCAATGTAGTTAGAGTTAACTCAACGCACCTAGCGGAATGCCAGACAACCATACATCTTTGTCCTCTTCAGTGTATGCAGCCATCACCCACCACTCACAGTAGTAGAGCTGCTGTCAAGCCAAGACGCAGACGCAAGCTACGTGTCGGTCCTGCGATTCCCGCACATCGAATGTTCTTTTGTCACGTGTTATTGTTATACAATATTATAAGTTGTAAATAAAGTATACAGTCTGTTTACATTGGTCATTCTCTGCCGAATATAGGTACACAAGAAATCGTCGTTCTACAAAGCAATTGTGCTTGGAAATTAAAAATTAAAAGTGAGTACTAATCCTTTCATTTAATACTACTTTTCGATTTAACAGAGTGGAATAGTGATTTTTGCAAATTCAAATGTTATGAACACATATTTTATTTTAATATTCATTAGAAATTATTTTATTCTTGTTTTATTTATGTACCTAATAGTGTCTTATTTGATCTCAATAATTAATATCACAAGATCTTTTGTTAACAAAAAAGGAAATCTGTGTCTTTTATACTTTTATTAATTAATTACATGAAATAATGGTTAATACACGAAAGAATAAAGCTAAGATATCGGCTAATATACTTAAAAGAAACAGTTTATTAGATCAGTTGAGATGTTTAAAATTATTTTTTGAAAGTTTTGACATCAATAAAAAAAAATCAATTACCAGGACGGGTCAAAAAGTGTGAAGAGTTGTGGATAAATTTTCAGGAAGTACAATTAAAAATTGAATCTTTTCTTCAAGAAGGTGATAATTTTGAAGCTGAAGTACAGGAAAGAGCTAAGTTTGAAGACGAGTTTTTTGAGATTAGTTCTCTTGGTAATTCGCTTTTAGATACTCATACAGTTCAACCGACGCAAATGAATCATGTTATTCTAGCGATAGTATGTCACAAAATGTTGGTCCACCAGTGAAGTCTGTACAGGCAAAATTGCCATTAATTGATATTCCAAAATTTAATGGTTCTTATGAACAGTGGGTAACATTTTATGATACATTTAATTCTCTCGTTCATGATAATCAATCTTTGTCAAACATAAAAAAATTTCACTAATTAAAGTCTTCCCTTGTTGATGACACGGCCTTGGTAATTCACTCATTACAAATAACAGATCAAAATTATGCCGTTGCATGGAATTTATTAAAAGACAGTTTTAGACTTATAACAGACACATATCTTAAGGAACTTTTTGATATTCCTCCCATATTAAAAGAATCTCACACAGAATTAAGACAATTTCTAGACAAAATTAAAAGATATGTACGTGTTCTTGAAGTATTAAAGCATCCAGTGCATGCATGGGATACAATATTAATATTTTTGTTACCAAATAAACTTGACATAGGAACAAAGCGTGAATGGAAACGTTTTTTGCAGGACAGTAATAATCAAGCTTCCCTAGATAATTTCTTTAATATTCTAGTGAAAAAATGTACTCTCTGCTTGAAACATTAGTCCAAAACAAATCAAGTAAATTATTAAATTCTACACAAAAATCATTTGTAAAATCAAGTCAATAAAAACACGCATTTCCTACAGTCTCAAAGTCAGGAATTATATGTCCCTTCTGTAAAGAGTCACATCAACCATTTTATTGTAACACATTTTTAAATTGGCATATAAAATCGAGATTATCAGCAGCAAAAAAATTAAATCTATGTTTGAATTGTTTAAAATTAAACCACAAAACTCAGGCATGCTATGGCAGTATTTGTAAAAAATGTGGACAAAAACATAATTCTTTGCTACATTTAGAATTCGAAAATAGAGGTAGTAATTCAAACACAAGACAAACACGTAATCAAACAAATAAGTCAACCACAACACAATTCAAATTCATCCACATTTTTAAACAATCCAAATCAACAACATAATTTATTTTCTCAAAATAATTTATATCTTAGCAATCAAAACATGCAAAATGCAAATAATAAAATTGGTAACATATTGGAAGCCAAAATTAGTGCAAACACACGCAAGCAATATACAAACACAGCAAATTCACAAAATCAGTCAAATACATTACCATTTTTTAATTCAGACACAAATACAAGTATTAATCAAACAAATGTACATTTACAAAATGAAAATTCATGTGAGCTGATTCAAACAGTCAATATCACGTATTTTCTGGACAACAATCAGTTTCTTCTCAATATTTAAATACTTATGAAAACTCTGAGGTATTATTATCTACGGCTATTATTTATATTATGGATAAATTAGAAAAACCAGTGGAATGTAGGGCGCTTTTAGACTGCGGATCTCAGTCTAATTTTATGCAGTGTCATTTCAGTGTGTGACAAAAACAAGTTAGTGTCATTTATCGGTTAAAGACGTTCACAATCAAATGGAACGCTTCTGGAAATTGGAAGAAACACCACATGAAACTGTTATTTTAACAACTGAAGAAAAAATATGTGAAGAAATATTTGAAAATACAACAGTAAGAAACAAGAAAGGACAATTTTGTGTAAACTTACCTATAAGGGAAGGTATTCCAAAATTAGGTGAGTCATTTAGTGCAGCCGAAAGAAGACTACACCACTTGGAAAGGTTTGAGAAAAACGAAAACTTCAAGCATCTATATATGGATTTCATGGAAGAATACGAAAGGTTAGGGGGCATGTGACAAAGATAGAGACAGGAAATGATCTAGAGAATCAAGAAATATATTATATTCCACACCATGGAATTTTAAAGGGATCGACAACAACTCGTCTGAGAGTGGTGTTCGACGCTAGTGCGGAAACACAAAATGGAATCTCATTAAATGATAAACTACTAATAGGGCCTAAAATTCAGAATGAGTTGTTTGATATACTTCTGAGGTTTAGAAGGTATAAATATGCGATGATAGCAGACATAGAAAAAATGTTTAGGCAAATATTGATATCAGAAAAACAAAGACCTTTACAAGGAATTCTTTATAGAAGGAATTCGGGAGAGAAATATTTCAATTGAACACCGTCACATATGGAACAGCCTCAGCTCCTTTTTTGGCAGTTAGGTGCCTCAATCAAATTGGACTAGATATTCAGCAAGACTATCCAGAATGTAGGAAAGTTCTACTTAATGATTTTTATATGGATGATGCTCTCATTGGTTTTAACTCAAAAGAAGATGCCAAAATGTTAAAAACAAGTTTAATAAATGTTTTAAAGGAATATGGTTTTAATTTAAGAAAATGGCTTACGAATTGCAACGAAATTTTAGACGATTTAAATTTACACGACTCAACTTATATTCAAGAAGATAAAGTTACTAAAACTCTAGGACTTACATGGAATTCTGAAGAAGACACTCTGAAATATTCAGTTAAGGGGGTTCAGAAAGACAAGGTGACCAAGCGAGGAATACTTTCGGCAATTTCTGAGATATTTGACCCGCTTGGATTGGTCGGTCCTTCTATAATAAAGGCTAAAATTTTTCTTCAGAAATTGTTTAAACTTAAAATAAATTGGGATGAATCATTGCCCATGAACATTCATTCTTCATGGCAACAAATTTTTCAACAGTTACCAATTGGTCGGTCCTTCTATAATAAAGGCTAAAATTTTTCTTCAGAAATTGTTTAAACTTAAAATAAATTGGGATGAATCATTGACCATGAACATTCATTCTTCATGGCTACAAATTTTTCAACAGTTACCAACTTTAAACGATTTAAAAATTCCCAGATTATTGTTTGATTCCAACCAGGCTACAAGATAGAAGAATTGCATTTTTTTTGTGATTCTTCTGAGCAGGCGTATGGTTGCTGTGTTTATATTCGCGCTATAAATATCTCGAATGATATATCCGTCCAACTAGTATGTGCAAAATCCAGAGTTGCTCCAATTCAGCAAATAACATTGCCGAGACTGGAACTGTGCGGTGCCGTATTCGTAAGTCAGCTTGCTTCTAGGGTGGTTAATTCACTACAAATTGCTTTTGACTCAGTAATTTTCTGGACAGACTCTACCATGGTTCTGTCTTGGTTAGCAGTAGAACCATCTCAGTGGAAAACTTTTTAGTTTAGTTTAGTCAACCATCAGAAAATTTAGACATTTCCGAAAGAAGGAGTCCTAACGTTCAGGTTCATCTTAGCATTAATCAACATTATTTAAGGATTTATTTTCTAGATTTTCGTCATTACATAAAAAATTGCAAAGGGTATTTGCTTATATGTTAAGATTTGTAAATAATAGTAAAACAAAATTAAATAATAGAAATAAAGGTTGTTTGACAGTTAAGGAACTTACTTATTCTTTAAATTTATTAATTAAAATGTGCCAACTTTGTATTCTGTTTGTTATCGTTGTGAATTATTGAAACCAGCAACCAATAAAATATGCGAATTAAAATAGAACGAATAAAAGGATCAAGCTGCGCCGAATTTCAGGAATATTTTGAAGGCAGGAGGACTAATGTTGAATGTCGCAGTCATTTTAGAATTTATTATGGTCATGACATAGGCGGACAATAAAGGAGTTTTGGCTGTAATTGGTGCGGTGTCTTTTAACGAGAAGGTATGTCGCGTACGCCGAGCTGGGACTAAAAAGCTCACCTGACCCAGCAAGACTGGGCAGTCGATAATGCCGTTGAGCAGCTTGAAGGCAAACAATAGCAGAGCTTGTTTGCGTCTCTTAGCTAAGCTCTGCATACCACACGGAAGTAATCTCATACTATAATTAACATTTTGAAATGGAAAGTGAAATAAAACGTCCAGGTCTGTATTAAGAAAAAATAAGTTGATGGGCTCCACAATACGAGACGTCGGATTGAAAGTGTTAATACTCCATCACATAGACTATAGAGAATAAAAAAAGCCAAAAATTATTGATTAAACTATCTCTTATCTTTTGAAATACGAAAGTTAAGGTCTATATTCAAAATCGACGTTTTTCGAGAATAATGATAATCAAATTAATTTTGCTCTAAGTTAAACTGTTTCAATTATACTTAGATTATATACGATGTCAAAATAGCACAACTGCCACTTTTCAAGTGCCATTAACTCGAGAACAAATCAATTTTAACAAAAGATGCTTAACATTTTCCTTAGCTTCGAAATATCGAATAAAACACAAAGTAAATTTAGCCTACAATGTTAAGTAAAGATATTAAAAATAGTCTTAAGGTGTCTAAAAGTGGTTTACGATTTTAAAAACTTTGAGTTTTGATTAAATTGTAAGGCCGTGTAATCGTCAGTGTGGCAGTAAACCGGAAATAATGGCAGTAAAGCGGCAGTGTAGGCAGTAAGCTGAAAATACAAGCAATATAGGAAATATACAGCATTTTTCAGTGAATACTGCCGAAGTCGGCAGTGGTGTACATATTTTTAGGTCGTGAGCACTCACAAATTACTTTAGAATATGATCATTATACAACTTAAAGGGAATTTTGGTTTCAAACTTCTTTCCAAATGTTCACATCGCCATGCTTGTTTATAATTCGATTTGTGACCTTCCCATATTCATAATTAAAGAAATACCTATATGTGATGATACATGTAAAACTAAATTTTGTAGTGTTAATATTTCTGTTTTTTGGTATAATGGTGAAATTTCGGGCGGCATATTTATAGATGCTCCTATATGACAGCACTAGGGTGCTGAAATCTGTTATTTTTTATAGCATGTAATTACACTACAAATGTTCACTTATTTAGGCACAGCCTCGGTGCCGCTTGGTATTCAGGTTTTGTTTATTTTCTGGCATGTGGTCCAGTGGTTACGATGCCCGCATTTCACGCGGGTAGAGTGAATTTAAAACCTTATAAAGGATTTTTAGTGGCTTTTTTATATGACATACGAGCTATATCACCTCTCATAATCGAATCCCGACAAAGATAAACACTTTTAAGTTTTTTTATACCAAAACTTATAATTATTAATATAAATTCGGATTAGGTTAGGTTAGTATTAGTTAAGTTTCTTGCAAAGAAAGTGCGCGGTCATTTAATTCAGTTAAATTTGGTGCCTCTACGGTACATTGTCAAAATTATTACATTGATTTAATGTTTTGTACTCAGTGCCGCATTCGGCAGACACTAGAAATTGTTGACTAAATGATTTGTAGCTTGAAGAGCTTTGTAAGTTTTTATTGAGTTCCAGTGATTAAAAATTTGTGTCAACATGATTTTTGAAATTTTCTTTTTGGGAGTAGCCGTTGGCTATTTCAATTAAGCTATTACTTTTTGTTTTTATGTTCTCCCCTTCATAAGGTACGTTTATAATACTATTAAGTTCGTTCTTGTTGCTAAAGATACTAAGATTAACTACATCATGCTCGTTTTTCAAGTTAGTCATACTCAAGGGAATATTTTTTAAAAGGGTATTTCTTATTAGGGCTAACCCCGAAGGATTAGCCGAGGTCCCGCCACCATTTACCCGGCTGTCCTCTGGAAAGTGGGCACCCGCCTCAAAGAAGGAAGTTCCATGAACTCTAAGAAAGGAAAAAGTCGCTAGGCTTGAATTTAGCCATTTTTATTGGAAAAAAGAGCCTGAAGGTGGTGTCTGCCCGAATATGCTATTTAATAATTATTTTTATTTTTACCAAATTTCACAACTGTGTAAGTTTTGAGAGTAGCGACGGGAAAGTATTCTGGGGAAAGTAAGTCAGTTTGTTTAAATGATAATTTGCTAAAATACAATTATAATTTATATTTCTTAAAATTAACTACGTTCAGTTCACCTTACTAACGTGGACGCTAGGTGGATAGATTTCTATCACTAATTTACAAATGTTTGTTAAAATTCAAACACTGACAAAAGTGGCTTACTGTCTGCAAGCTAAAGTCTTTCAAGGGACCTGCAGTTTAGTTTTTGCTTAAAATCGTTCAAAAGTTTATGTTCACTTCACTGATTTTTTGACTAAACTTCACAGTTTTTTGATCCAAAGTTTTTTCAACTGAGTAAGAGTTTATATTTATAAATTAGTTGTGGAATGAATAGTATAGTTGTATGCTAAAATTGCATATCTTATTTTTTGAGAAATTTGTGTTTTAAAGAATCCTTGATTGTTTACTAACCTTACGTGTACGGATAAGGTGGAATGAACCCGTTCAATGGCGCCGTTTGATTGCGGATGTTGCGGGAAACAAAAATGTATTTTGGTGGGTATTCCGTGATATGAACAAAAAGTTATTAGTTTATCCGATATTTCTGTATCAGATAATGCTTACAAATGATATGATTGTGCATTTGAAAAGGTATCAATGATGTTTAGGAACTTTTCTTCGTCTAAGTGAATAATGTCGAAAGGTTTGGTCGCGGTTGGAATAATGTTCATTTCCATTTTTATTGAGTGTCCTTCATATTTGCTTCGTTGACAAATTTCACATTCGTTAATATATGTCTATTGAGTTTTTTAAATTTTGCCAGTAATATTTTCCTTTTATACGTGTTTCTGTTTCCGCTATCCCACGATGATTTGTCTACCTTTCGTGGTCATTTTTTATAATTTCTGGAATCTCATTTTTATCTATGACGTCAATAAGTTTTGTACTAACTCTCAAAAAGGCTCGTAGATGGATGGATTTTCAAAATAGAGAGACTATACATTTTCTTTAATAAACTAATATATCATTCTCAAAATTATTTTCTGATAATTGTACTATAAGGCGTCTTTTATTTTCAAATAGTATGAGTGTTCTCAGCTTTGCTGATAAGTGTAAGATTTACGAAATTATTATTTGAATAGCGCCGTAGTTAACAGCTGTTTCGATTATTGGGACACCTACTGTGTGGCCTCTTTCGTTATTAGTATGTAGAGTTGGACTGTCGTCGTCTGCTGGTGTGTCAGCAGTTTCGTTCTGTGCTTCGATATCGGGTTGGGCCACTATTGACATTTGGTCCAAATGTTCGATGTTTATTGTTTCTGTTCTTCTAATTTCTTATTAAAGTCACTTATATAGGCTACGATATTTAAGAATCCATCAGTTTTTTTAGTGTGTATTTCGATTCTACTCAGGGCGACTGTATTTGTTCCTTTTTATAAATAATTTTGTAATCAAATTTTTCTAATTTGGGTCTTTGGGATATCGTTTTCATTCATTTCGATCTGGTGGAACTTGCTGGCGAGGTCAAGGGTTGTAAAATATTGACATTTGCAGAGTTTATCTAATAAATCGGTACTATTAGGCAGCGGATATTTGTCATCAATACCTTTTTCATTAATTTTTCAGAACTCTACTACAATCCTCCATTTTTGTTTTCCCTAAATATAGGCCTTTTTTGGTACCACCCATATTGGCGAAAAACACGGAGAATTATTTGGACGAATGATTTTTTTAACATTTTTTTTATTTGTGTTTCAACTTCTTTCTTATGTATAAAAGGTTACCTATAAGTTTGGTGTATACAAGTTGTTCGTCTGTAGTTTTAATTAAATGTTTAATTTTACTTATATATGTTAAAGCATATTTTCATTATATATTCATATATATATATATATATATATATATATATATATATATATATATATATATATATATATATATAACAAAAAATATCCGAACTTTTTGTGTTTTCTTCTTCGTTAAGATGGTTAGTACGAATTTGGTTGCTGTCAAAATTAATTGATTTCAGAGAATCATTAAAGTTGTTAAAATCAATATTTTCAATATTCGGACTATCAAATTTTTCTACAGTAAAAGGCTCGGAAATATCTGATGTTATGGGTTGGCATGAATTGTTTAAAATCGTGGTTAAGTCATAACCGTCTTTTGCTATTGTGAGACAATTTGGAATTTCGCAGTTATGTAACCTTTGATACGGGACTATTATTTCACCTTGTTAATAATAATATTAAAGACGCTGTACACTGTACTGGTTTGTTGAAAAACCATCGAGACGATAAACGAATCATAAATTATAAAATTAGAATAACATGTATTTGCAAGGTTGGGATTAATAAATTATTTTGTTGATCCTCTATTAAAAATTTTAAATTATGTTCAGGGAATATAATATATGACAAATCGCTAGTATTAGCATTGTTTAATATTATCTCGGGCGTTATGTTTCGTGGTCGGTTTTGAGTCACATAAGGAAAATTTCCATTATTACTCGAAGAAGCGTAACCTTCCCGATCATATGATTCAGGGTATTGATCTACATGTTGCTCGTCGTTTGTGTTTCGTGACGTATTTTGTGATATATTAGTAATATATTCGCCTTCGTCGTTATGAATATTTCCCATATTATCGGCATAATACAAGGTCTCATTATTTTGTCCGATAGTATTAATATTATAGAGTTATCCAGCTTAAAATTTTGTGGCTGATTGGGCTTAAAATAATTTTTAATATAAGATGGTTGGCGATTACCAGGTGTCGGTCTAAATGTGGTATTTCTATGTCTTGTCAATATACTCATCGGTGTAGGTTTTGGTGACGACTCGTTTGGATTAGGTTTAAATACATTTATATTGTTTGATTAAGGTTTAAATACTTGTGAAATTGTTGGGAAGTTTCTTGGTATTTGATTATAATTAGGCTTTATTGAAATAGGTTGTGAGGGAAATGTTGGTTTACTGTAAAATATGTTGTGTGGTGCGTGCATGTTGAATGTATCAAATTGTGCATTTCTATTAAAATTAGTGGGTTGAGAATATAATTGATTATGTGTGAGCCTAGAATGTTGTGTAGGCGGTTTTTGGTTATTGGGTCTTGAAATGTTTTGAAAATAGTCTGTATTATATTCCTCTGTTACAAATTGCATGGCTTGACGGTGATCACTTGGGCGCATACATCGAATTGTCGTACCTAATGATAAGTCGTTGCAGCGTCATTTTCTTCATGTATATTAATAAAGTAGGTTTGGAATATGTAAAGTTCTATCGTAAAACTGACTTGGCTTTTCATTATTTTGCCTAAGCATTACTAAGTCTCTGTTTAAACAAGCTTCATCACGCTGATCAGCAAAATGCCTGCACAAAATATTTTTTAGTTCATTCCAAGTGGAAACGTTTTGTGTACCTAGCACTAATTTTACCTTTTCGGATAATTTACCTATTATTGAATTAGGTAAATAAATATTTTGGAAATTATGGGGTTCATCGGACTTATAAAAAGCATCTACAATACTTTGACATACAACTAAGTATCTATTAAGTTCATTAGGATTGTCATCAAATTGTGGCACACTATTTAAGTATTCGGGTTTAAACTGAGCCATATTATTGCTATTATTTTCAGATGAAACGGTATTACTTGTATCTGCGGTACTATTTAAAAAGAGATTTACTTCTTGAATGACAGAAGCAGAGTCAGTTGAAGGGTGTCGTAGTTTTAGATTATTTAATTGATTAATAATATCGTTTACGTCTAAAGAGGACATCGATTGTACTTACATAACAGACGACAATCTGCCATATTTCCTTTACTATTAGGTCAGGGTCATGTCGGCTATTCGATCCTTCCACAAACGTCCTGGCTCTCGCAAGATTTGGGGCAATCTTCGATCGTTTTAAGGTACCAAGATGAATATAATAATCCAAAACTTGTTCTGACACCTCACCGTAAACAGTTTTATTAGGTTCTATACATTACGGTTAGTTTGATTTTTTACCGGCATCCAATCGATAACGGATCCCGAAAACACCGTTCGACTGCGCAAGTTAACTAATCGATTAAGGCGAATAGTTTTTTAAAAAATATTTATTTTTCGAAGTTTTAAAACTATATAGTATATTATACAAATATGTTTAACTGACTGAAAATGAGAGCACAATGCACTCAGTATATAATAAATAAAGTGCAAGGTAAACAATTTAAATGTCTATTCAGCAGGTGTTTGCTAGATAACTCACCCAAAGATTTCAGATTTTCAAAAAGCAGATCATGATCTACAGTTTCAATGTCCCAAGGACACACTGGGTATAAATAAGCATAATAGTGGCGGTTGATTGGCCTTTACAAAAACGATACTGCCAGGGAGACACCATGGAGGAAAAAATATGTTCAACTGGTCACTGGTCATTTTTCTAAAGAGTTTTGGAACTATGTTAGTTATTGAGATTACTCTATAGTTACAAATATTTGATCTGTCACCTGATTTAAAAACATGAGTTATAAATCTGTGCTTCCATTGTTTAAGATATATATCATTTTTTAAAGGTTCATTAAACAATATCCAAAGATGTTTGGATAGAAAATATACACAATTTTTAAGTAGATCTTGTGGTACTCAATTAGGTCCAGGGCCCCTATTTGACTAATTGAGTTATGTTGTCAGAAGCTGTGGCCAAAGAAATTTTGATATCATGCAAGTCAATGGGATTTACATTATCTATAAAATTACCAGTAACATCCGATTTGTATGTTTTCAGGAAATGACCACCAAACAGATCAACAATTGACTGTCCATCATTACCAGTAAATTCATCCAAAAATATGCAAGAAGGAATAGTATCATTTCTCTGAGAACCAACAAACGTCCAAAACACCCGAAGATAACCCTCTACGGAATTTTCAATATTTCTCAGATATTCACTGTAACAAATGCTTTTTAAACACTTACGTCTGTTACGTAAATGTGAATATTCAATATATGTATTCCATTGCTTGTTTTCTTTATATTTTTCGTGCATACTTTTTTAAAGAAAAATGAATTGTTTTAACTTATGTGAAAACCATTTGGGAAATTTGGGTGTCCTGAGTTGAGTAAATGGAATAAACAGATCGATATCATTAAACAAAATGTTATAAAATATACCAATGCAATCATTAACATTATATAAACCATGAAAACAGCATAATCGGCTTGCTTAGAATTATAATAAAAGGTATCAAAGTCAAGTTTATTCTGACACACATTTAAGGCAACATTCATAACAATAACCGGTTGATGAGAATGGCATGGCAGCATAATCTCATTAGCAATTTCAATAAAATCATTACTATCTTGGGAAAAGTTCAAATCATAACACATTATTTGCATTTAAGATATTATTAATTTGATATCCATTATGAAATGACAGTTACATAATGTTTTAACAGATACTCTATGATCACCGCTATTGACAAATCCACCAACTTGGTCTGCAATCCTTGAACATTTTGATAATGCACAAGATGTTTCTTCATACTATCATTTGCCATATTTGATCTGTTTCCACTACTGAATTGGGTTTCCAGTATTGGGGTTCAAAAGGAACACCGTTTTATCATAACACCGGTTGTCCAAGTTTTTTCATAAAAATCCTTCATTAGCTCAACATTTGCCCCTTCTTTAAATGCAAATGTTAAGGCATCAGGTCTCTTTGGCTGCCCCTCAACAATGAATGAGTGGCCTGGAAATTTGTTCTTTAAATGTTTCAAGATATTTTTCAGAAGTAGTAACACTCACCCCACTAACAAAAAACCAGAGGTGCGTAGCTGCTGAAGAAAAGGCGCTGGAGGAACCAGAATCAGTCATTTTTACCACTTGTGGTCTTATAGAGCTATTATCCGATTTATTGTGATTGTTGTAAGTTGTGGGACAGAACCTGTCCAACATTTTTACCACTATCATTCCTTTTATTAAAAAATCCGTGACCATCTTGCGCCTTTTAATCTAGGCGGTTATTTGGATGATCGCAAGTGATTTGGTAAAAGAGCGGCGGTTTCCTCAAAACATTTGTCTACGAATGCGGAAGTGCTTTTAGTAGTCATTAACACCCGTATTCACTAAAGAGGTTTAAATTTAGACTAGGTCTAACTTGGCAGTTGTAGTTTTAAGAAGATATTTTTAACAATTGAACATTTTTTCTAAATGTCACAATTACAAAATGACAATGACATAAGCGAAACATAACTGGCGAACTAACAGTTTTAAGTACCATGGCAACTAGACCTGGTCTAGCTCTTAAACCTTTTCAGTGAATACGGCTGTAAGTGAATTAATTCTTTGTTGCTACAAGAAGTATTGTTAAATTGTGTTTTCAAAGAGTTAACAGATTCATTGACTGTATCTTTCATAATATTTATTACACCAAACATGTCCTGTTTTTAGAAAGTCCAATTTGTCATCCAGTTTTTTAGATGCATAATGATGCATCTAAAGAACTGGAACTTGGAACAAGAATTTTAAGATTCTTTTGCACTGACTTTGATTATTCCAAATGTAATAATGTATTACATTTGGAATAATCAAAGTCAGTGCAAAAGTATCTTAAAATTCTTGTTCCAACCAACCATTTTACTTAAATTTCAGAAGCAGTCATATCTATTCAAACTTGAGAAAAATAAGACAAAAGTCACAAATAAATTATTCAAATATAAATTCACATTATCTGCTATTAGGGATACCTTGAAAGCTGAACACACGGGCATTCTCACTGGCACTATAAAATCAAAACCAAATCCACATAATTCAAACTCAATGGTTCAATGTAAAATGTCCATAAGCTGAAATCTGTAATGTTACCGGGTCAGTCCAACCTTTTTATTCTTCGATAATTCGTCGACGATTTGTATATATATTTAATACTCACAAATTTTCTTTATTAACTAAAAAACGAAAAACTTCATCAACAAATTGTACACACTATGCATTTAATAGAGTTACTGTGAAAAAATCAAAGTTAAATATTCACTTTATCCAAGTAATTTTCAAGTTAATTAAAGAGACATTTTCCGACACTGTGATATGTATATGAGATCAAAATACAAGAGTTCTAACCACCCTACACCACAACTTGTTACGTCCTGTGCGCGCGTTTCACTAACCAAGTTAGCATCATCAGCAGATGATATAAACTAAAGTAACTTATTCTAACCGAGACTATTTATAGGTAAATGTGGCCACACTTGGTTGCACCCGACTGCACCGTTGTCAAGTAAGCAATAGACTGAACTAAAGGGAATAGGCCCTCTGTCTTTAGTGCTTTCTTACCACATTTAACTATTTCTATACTCTCGAATGCATTCAATAATCTATTATTAAATACATTTTAATTAACCTTAGATTATTTAATCCTATTTGGTGATTGTTTTTCAAAGCATGTTGGGCAGCGCTTGACTTTTCTGTTCTTCCGTATCTTATATGTGCCATATGTTCTTTAAAACGAATGTTTATAGAGCGTTTAGTTTGCCCAACAAATTTTAGATCGCAGTCAATACTTTTTCTAGACCTCTCGTATATCTGGGATCATAGGATTACTATGAACTTATTGGGAGCCTCAGGTGTTTGAAGAGTGGTGGCATCTTTTAACATTTTTTTAGGCTTATGTCTGTTTATTAATTTATGTACAAAATTATCATTATATCCATTACTTTTAGCTATATTTTTAATCCGCTATATTTCATAGGTAAAACGTTCTTTACTTAATGGAAAATTGACTAACCTGTGAGTTAAGAAATAAAATGCTGCCATTTTGTGTTTACGGCAATGAAATGAGTCGGATGTTATATACCTATCAGTATTAGTAAATTTCCTATAAATATCAAATTACAATTTATCGTTATTTCTAATAACTAACGTGCCGAGAAAAGGTAATTGCCCATTGTTCTCCTTTTCGTATGTAAAATTAATGGAAGGCTATTTATTGTTTAATGTGTCTAAGAAAGTGTCCAAATTTTCTCTTTTAGTATCAAAAATAGCAAATATATCGTCTACGTATCTATACCACACCCTTGGGAAATACTTGAGTTCTTTTTCGAATTGGGTTTCTAATGTACCCATAAACAAATTTGCAAGGAAAGGAGATAAGCAATTGCCCATCGCAGTTCACTCAAGTTGTTTATAATATTTATTGTTGAACTGAAAAAAAATTTGATTCATACATAATTTTGTGAGAAGCAAATATTCATCAATAATTTCTTTCTTCAAATTATTGAATTCAAGTAGTTCCTTTAGGTAGTCTAAAGCTAGTGGTATGGGTACACTAGGAAACAATGAGCTTACATCAACATATATTAAAATATTCATTTCACCTTCTTTTAAGTGAACATTCTTAATTTTATCTACGAATTCAACCAGTTAGAAACCTCAAAGTTATCGTACGAGATATTTAATTGGCCGAATTCTTCTACTAACCATTTTGAAATATTGTAAGTTGGTGATCCAACAGCTGAAACAATAGGTCTCATGGACTTCCCATGTTTATGGATTTTGGGAAGGCAATACAGTTCAGATAACAGTAGGTTACTATGTGTTAGCTTAAATTTTTGTTTATCGGACACGAGGTTTTGTGGTACTTTTTACTTCTGTTATCATTTTTGATAACGGGTTTTTCTCAATTAAATTGTAAGCCCAGTTTGAACCAAATTGTCTACTCTTTCAAAATAATCTGTTTTGTCTAGTATAACAACCTTATTTGTTTTGTCAGCTTTTAAATAAAAACATTATTTTTTCCTCAGTCCCTGGATAACTTCAGTATTTTTACGAGAAACATATTTTGACTTGTTGTTAACAACGTTTTTTGAGATTTGATTTCTGCAAGCCTCTCTATTGAATCCCTTAGTTGATTTTTTTCTAAATTGTAGATTGATGCTATTGTAAATGCTGCAAATGAGGCCCTTAAAGCTGGCGGGGGTGTTGATGGTGCTATTCATCGAGCTGCTGGTACACATTTACAAAAAGAATGTGATACTTTAGGAGGTTGCCTAACTGGTGAGGCGAAAATTACTGGAGGCTACAAGTTACCATCAAAATGTAAGATATATTTTACTTGTTAATTAGCTTTTTGCATTTAGTATTAGTGCATTTTTTTAAAACGTTAGTATCAAATAGTGAGTCTTTTTTACATGGGCCTGGTAAAAAAATAATTGGTCAATATTAATTCTAATTCCTACCTAGTGACAAATTAACTTTAGTTTTGGCCATATCAGCTAAGCGCCGACATAGTACTTTTCTCCCTCAAATCCGTGATTTACTAGTTTCATATTTTATTCTGTGTTAATAACGTGGCAGCAAAATAATTATAAAGGAGAAGGTCCTCTAAAAATAAGTACATACTGGCCATTTGTTTTTAAATTAATAGGTTTTGAGCTAAAATTTGGTTTCAACAAGGAAGAATTATTCACATTTTAATATTTTGAATAAAGTATGTAAATATATAGTCTAATGTTACCCAGAAACGTAACAAAAATGGGAGACAATTGTTGTATGAGTCAGGCTTTTACACGTACACGCACAAATAAGGGCAGGTTTTCGCTGGAGTCTCATAATTCTGGTTTAGACGTTCCGCTCATCTGTATATGTGTAACAAATTACCGGCAGCCCGAATAATTTGCATGTCTAGGCCAGCAGGCGACCTGTAAGTACTTTTAATATTGAGGAAGGACACATTTTTCTATCTGTACAAAAACTCATTAAAATTAATGCAACAAATTAGTCAAATTAATATTGTACTTTTTACTGTCTTCTTTGGCGGAATCTATACCGTCCTACTTCTGATAAGATAAAGTTTAATGAATCCAAAAACTCGACTGTCTAGAACTTTTGAAGTTAGACATTGATTTGTTCAAATCCATTGACGATTGTCGGAGTTAACAACTTCATTCATGGATAGTATGCATATACATTTAGGGACGCCATCTAACGTGTGCAGACGGGCGGCAAAAATCTAGGTAGTAGTTGTACTTAAATCATGGTTCTTGTCTTTAGGTCGTATCAAATTGGAATTACTTTCCGACGTTTTGGGTTCCATTGCCGAGTTTAGGTATTGATTTCCAAGCCATGCATGGCCCACCATAAATATTAATTTCCATGCATGATGTGTAATATGTAACCCGCGACTCTATTCAGATTTTCAGGGGGCTTGATTTGAATAGATTCTCTGATCTTCTTTTTATAATATCCATAGACTGATGTAAGAACCTTGGCATCCTTGTCATTAAACATGTCCTATTAAATTGTGGTGTCGTCTTTTATGTTTATTAAGTCTAGGTATTACCTTTTTCGGCGATTCTACCGATAAAATTGCAAACATTCTGCGGATATCTAGAGAGTAAAAGTCTCCGAAAAATGTAATTTGATTGAACTGTTTTCGAATGCAACAATTTACGTTGATTTTTGGTATTAACCCTATTGGTTCAGACACATAAAATCTGAGTCATGCAGAAATATAGAGTGTGTCGATTCCTTAGTTTTCTACGAAGTCATTTTCTTTGACATTTTTCCTCTTTTCTGTACCCTGTGAGATACTGTTTCACAAGAAATACGTTTGTATTATTATCAGTGTCATTACAGTTAAATAAGTGCTTCATAACGTCTTTTTTTCATTTTTGCTGTTAATAAATAATATACAACTGTCACTTCTAAAAAAAGACTATTTGATTTGCTGTCTAAACTTACTAGATTCAACCGGCATTTTTGTGAGATTTTTTACTCAAATGTAATTTTTTTCTTGTAAATCAAAATTATATTTTCAAAATTGTGACACTGTGATTTGACCCATTATTTGAATAAACATTAGCATCTTCCTTTTTTAAAATAATAAATACCTCTTAAAAATGATAAACCTTGTCAAAAATAGTACTAGCTTTAAAATTAAATTGTCAATGTTGTCACATATTATAATACTTAAAACGTTGGAGAAAAATATAAATTGCACATATTGTCAACAACTAGAAGTAATAAATTTAAAATATTTTGCTATTGTATAGAATGTTATCTCTTCGAGAAAGAATAGAAATTGTTAAAATATATGGCGAAAACTTATCATATCGGCAAGTGGCTAACATTTTCAGTGGGCGACATCCAGGAAAAAATGTTTAAGCTAGAACTATGTTGAGAATAATAAAAAAAATTAACCTAACTCGTTCTGTTGAAAATAAGTTTCAAAAACCTCAAACTCCTTTTATGTATGTTGAAGGAGCCCAACTTAATGTTTGTTTAAGTGTTGTTGACTAGGGACCAATGAATAAATAAAAGGAACAGGAAAGAGCTTAGCCGTGACCTTGACGAGATCGGGAAGGTTCCAAGATTCAAAGCGATGGCCCGTCAAAATGACAACACCTTGTTTACGGTTTTCAGTGGCGTATCCTTTTTGATTTTGACGTTGAAATTTAGAAAGTAATTCGAAACCTTATGCTTTTGAAAGAGAAATATAATTAAGGGATGGACTAAATTAAACAAGCCAATTAGTATGATACATTATTTCAGGTGCCAATTTCACAAAAAAAAATTCATGTCTTTAACAGCTCACTTTAGATATTATTAAATTTTATTTTTTACATAATAAAAATAAACCTTACATATAAATAGGTACCCTTATATTTTTTTAGGGGTTTAAGATCAAGGCTTATTGTTATTGATACTTTAAAATTGACACTGGATTTGAAATAGCGACTTATCATGCCGCCTGTGCAAAATAAATTAACATAGCAAGAACGTATTCTGGGTTATGAGCTCTCGTGACACGTGCTCAATAATTACATTAATTTGATGTACAGCTTGCTACTAAGAAATACCTGCAACTAAGTATTTAACAGCGCAACCATAGGAGACCCTGTTTGGACAAACTTGCAGCTCATTTAAAAGTTATATTATGCTTTGATAAGCTGTAAAACGCAAGTTTTTCTTGTTTGTTTCTTTTCGACTGCCCTTTTGTATTCCTGCTTTCTTTTTATTAATTTACCTTGATTTACTAGAATTTAATAAATAAAATATAATGGTTTTGTTTTAAATAAGCAGACTGGTTATTTTTAGTTGAACTAAGAAATTATATTTTTTTCTAAGTTACTAAAATTATTTAGAAAAGTTCAGTGGTATAAAAATATTAAGGCGTCTAAGACACAACAGGCCATAAATAATTAAATATAACTAATTAAAACTAACCCCTTAATAATTTCCACCGTAATAATGTTTCAACACTCTACATGTGTTTTAGTATAGGTTTTAGAAACACAAACATGAAACTTGAATTAATACATTTTATACAACTAGCTTCAAAAATAAAGTTTATGATTTAATTGAATTCTCCCGAGCTTCTTAGTACTATATATTTTTTAATATAAACGTAGCTACATGTTTTGCACAAATAGGCCATCATTAGACCACAATTTACCTTGTTAACGGCAAAAGTAAACATGAATTATTCTACAGCTTTATCCATTTAAATTAACAAAGCATTACTATTTAATCCTTACATATTTCATTCGCCTAATTCTGATGTAGGCAAGGCACTTGTTAATAAAAATATATCCAATATATTTTCCTCTGTTCATTTTTGGGGAAGTTACAAAAGAACTATATACTATAGTGTTTTTTTGAAGATGACCTTGAATGGAAGAGGCACGGGCCCCTTAACTTCTTTTGCAATAGGGAACTTATATATATTTTTAAATACGAAAACATACTAAAGGTTATAAGGCCACGTGGTATTTAAATATATACCTAAAAAAATCAATTTTATCGCCTCCCCGGCCGACAAAAGGCGATTAAAAAAGCCTCAAAATTCAAATTACGTCACCCGACCAAAAACGGGACGTGACGTCATTACGTATACGTGAAATCTGGCAACGGTGCAACGTTCAACAACAATAGGTTACAGGTGTCAAGCCGCCAGCCAGACGATATTTGTTTTTTTGTGGTTAATGGACGACATCGACAGCGTTTTGTGATTTCATTTTTGATATTGAGTGTATTTTCTTCAGTAATACACCCTTTTTTTAAATAAACATAAAAATTAAACCACAAAATCACAAATTAAAACGAACAAAACTGCCAGTACTGCTATCAACCATGACAGCTGATATAAGGAGTTCTATTTTAGATATTTACTTTTTATAAGAGAATACATTAATGTAATACGAGTAAAAAAAAATAAGCAAGTTCCCTATTATTTAGTTAAGACTAAAGAACCGGAACGGTCAAATATCTCGATAACAGATTAACGTAACGTTATGAAATTTGGAGGTTATCAATGGTGTCGGACCTAAAAAAATATTTACAGCGTTGCCGGTTTTATAGTTTTTCCGATAGAGCTCTTACCTTTATTTTTTTAAGTGCAATATTCTGATTTTGTTTCGCTTATAATGTTGACCAAACCAAAAAAATCCTTGAATATCAAATTTTTCGTTTGGTAATTTTAAAAGATATGGCAAATCCGCATTTTCATTCAAAAGAACCGGAACGTTATACAATTGCCGTAGGCAGGTTATCAGTAGTGCCGGATCTAAAAATAATATCTACAACGTTGCCAGTTTTATAGTTTTTCAGATAGAGCTCTCAACTTTATTTTTTTAAATACAATAATATGATTGTTTTTCGCTTATAATTTTGACCAAACTAAAGTGTTTTCAATCCTAGAATATTAAATTTTTCTTCTAAAAATTTTAAAAGATATGATAAGTCCGAATTTTCATTCAAAAGAATCGGCACGGTCAAATATTTCGGTAACGGATTAGCATATCGTTATGAAAGTCGATATAGGGGGATTATCAGTAGTGTCAGATCTAAAAATAACTTGCACAATGTTGCAAGTTTTATAGTTTTTTCGACAAACTTCTGAACTAATTTCTTTAAAATACCATGTTGTGATAGTTTTGTTGCTCATACTGTTAACCAAAGCTAAGTGCTTCCAATCCTAGAATAAATTTTTCTTCAGAAATTTTTAAAAGATATGACAAGTCCGAATTTTCATTCAAAAGAATCGGCGCGGTCAAATATTTCAGTAATGGGTTAGCATATCGTTATGAAAGTTGATATAGGGGGATTATCAATAGTGTCAGATCTAAAAATAACTTTCACAATGTTGCCAGTTTTATAGTTTTCTCGATAAACTTCTCAACTAATTCTTTTAAAATACAATATTGTGATAGTTTTTTGCTCATACTGTTGACCAAACCTAAGTGCTTTCAATACTAGAATAACAAATTTTTCTTCTGAAATTTTTAAAAGATATGGTAAGACCGTATTTTCATTGCAAAGAACCGGAACGGTCAGATATCTCGCTAAAGGATTAATATATCGTTATGAAAGTTGGTATAGGGGGATTATCAATAAGTGCAGATCTAAAAATAACTTTCACAATGTTGCCAGTTTTATAGTTTTTTTCGATAAACTTCTCAAATAATTTTTTTTAAATACAATGTTGTGATAGTTTTTTGCTCATACTGTCGACCAAACCTAAGTGCTTTCAATCCTAAAAAAAACTAGTTTTTCTTCTGATATTTTAAAAGACCGTATTTTCATTGAAAAGAACCGAAAGGGTCAGATATCCCGCTAACGAATTAGTTTATCCTTATGAAATTTGCTAAAAGAAGTTTATCAATAGTGCTTTCAACTTTATTTTTTTAAATGCAATGCTGTTTGTTGTTTTTTTAAATAGTATTAAACAAGCATTTAATTCAAAAATATCGAAATGGTAAAATATTTCGAGAAATTATTGTGATAGGATAATGAAAATTATCGGCAAGGATGGCAAGTCTGATCAAAAAATACTATTTACAACGCTATAGATTTACAATGGTGTTTCCATTAAATCTGTCAAATTATTTTTTTAACCTGCTTGCCATTTTTATCGTATTTTATTTGATTCCATAAAGATACATATTTTAAATCGAATTTTAATTCTGAAAATAAGTACACTTACCGATATTACCAGAACTTTAATAAAATTGTGTCAAAACTTTGGAAGTATAAAATATCAAGAAGTCTTCATCTGTCATCCTCCGACAGTTACTTAAATCGTTATTAAGGTAAAATGTTTTTTTTTTTTGTTAAGTAAAGCAGAACGGATAAAATATTAATTTAAGGTTATGGAGATAAACTGGGAAGTTATCAAAAAATTTGCGAATTATTTAATGCCCTACGTCCAGAGAAACAAATTAAAAAATCTACAGTTTGTTGAACTATAAAAAGATGCCAACAAACAGAAAATGTAAAGAATATGCCAAAAACTAGACGACCTAAAACAGCCACTACAGATGACAATAAGTTGAATATCTTATTATCTATAGAAGAGAATCCGAAACTGTCTATCGCAGAACGGCAACAAAATTTAGCGGAAGGTATGAGTAAATCTTCAATGCACATGGTGACAAAACAAGTGAAAATTAAACCTTATAAATTAATGTATACTCAAGAACTTTTGGAAGATGATCCTGATCACCGTATCGAGTTTTCTGTAATCATGAACAAAATTAATAATTATCCGGATTTTAAAAACCCCAATTGTCTTTAGTGATAAATCGACTTTTTGTTTGAATGACACAATTGTAGGTTTTGGAGTAGAAGTAAACCTCACTGGATGAAAGAATTACTCACGCAGTATCCACAGAAGATTAACGTTTGGGCAGGCATTCTCCAAAAAAAAATTATTGGACCTTTTTTTTTATCGATGGTACAACTTCTTAGAAGAACTATAATTCCCGAACTGCAAGAGTTGAACATTGATATCCATCAAATTTGGTTCCAGCAAGATGGGGCTCTTCCCCATTTTGCACACGGAGTGCGACAATTTTTGACGAGGTATTCGCAGAAAAGTGGATTGGACGAAGAGGTTTGATAGAATGGCCAACACGTTCCCCGGATATGACTCCATTGGACTCTTTTTATTGGGGACATCTTAAAGATAGAGTGTACAAAAACCGACCACTAAATTTGGATCAGCTGAGGGAAAAAATTCTATACGAATCGGGTCTTATTGCTCCAGAAATGTTAAGCAATGCTACAAGTGAGTTTTATGACAGGTTTGAGTATTGTTTGGCTAATAATAGCCAACATTCCAACACCTGATACGTTAAGGCTTTTGTTTTATCCCCGCCAACTTTTAAGTATTTTGTTTGTTTTTAGATTATTTAATCACATTTAGTTTATTAATTTTCTTATTACAGTAGTTTTGAATTACGAAGTTTTCTATTACGAGTATTTTCTCTTTGCCAGTGTATTTTTATTAGGCTATATTAAATAAATTATTTTTTTATTTGTTTATCTAAGTACCTTGATATTGTGGAAAAATAATAAAAAAAATATATATATAAAATTTTTCTAGATGCTTAACGTCTAGTTCTGGTTAAGTTATTATGATCAGATAATCAAGTCATTGTCGTCTGTAGTGGCTGTTTTAGGTCGCTTAGTTTTTGGCCAATCTTCATATTTCATGTTTGTTGTTATCTTTTTCGTGTTAGAAAAACTGTAGATTTTTTAATTTTTTCTCTGGCTGTAAAGCAATAAATAATTCTCAAACTTCTTGAAAATTTTTTATTTTAGCATCGTAACCACAATAGATTAATCTTTAAATCCGTTCAACAGTACTTAACCAAAAACCATTTAAATCTTAATAACGATTTAAGTAACTCTCAAAATGTTATGACGGATGGTTGAAAACAATAATAATTGTTGATTAGCTATTTCCTAAAAGCCACTTGATATTTTATACTTCATGGTTCTAACAAAGTTGAGAGTTCTATCGGAAAAACTATAAAACTGACAACGTCGCAAATGTTATTTTTCCATCTGGCACTATTTATAACTTTCCTATAGCAAATAACGATATGTTAATCCGATGCCGAAATATTTTAGATGTTCGAAGTATTTTACCGTTTCGGTTCTTGTGAATAAAAATGCGGTCTTGCATTTATTTTAAAAAAATTCGAGAAAATTTTGAATTCCTAGAATTGAAATCTCTTGGGTTTGGTCAACAGTATAAGCAAAAAACTATCATAGCATTGCTTTAAAAAAATGTTAAAAGTTCTATCTAAGATAGAACTGGTACCGCTGTAAATATTATTTTTAGATCCGACACTATTGTTAATTCCTCGATAGCAAATTTCATAACTATGTTAATCTGATAGTGAAATATTTTCCGAAAAAAAAAAGATGTTCTAGAATTGAAAACGGTTTGCTTTAGTCAACATCAAAACCATCATGGTATTGCATTTAAAAAATAAAGTTCACAGCTCTATCGAAAAACTATAAAACTGACTACGTTGCGAATAATATTTTTAGATACCAAATTTCATACGATAAGTTAATACGTTACCGAGATATTTCACCATTCCGGTTCTTTGGGATGAAAATGCGGTTTTCCATAATATGATATCATTTTTTAATTTTTTAGAAGAAAAATTTGTTATTCTATGATTAAAAACACTTTGATTTGGTCGGAACAACTATAAAACTGGCAACGTTGTAAATATTATTTTTAGATCCGGCACTATTGACAACCTGCCTATGGGAAATTTTATAACGATATGTTAATCCGTTATCGAGATATTTGACCGTTCCGGTTCTTTTGAATGAAAATGCGGTCTTGCCATATCTTTTAAAATTACCAGACGAAAAATTGGATATTCTAGGATTTAAAACACTTTGGTTTGGTCAACATTATAATTGAAAAACAATCATAGTTGCATTTAATAAAAATAAAGTTAAGAGCTCTATCGGAAAAACTATAAAACCGGCAACGCTGTAAATATTATTTTTAGGTCCGGCACCATTGATAACCTCCCAATTCCGAATTTCAATACGTTACACGTTAATCTGTTACCGAGATATTTGACCGTTCCGGTTCTTTTGGGAAATTTGTTTGTAGTTCTTGTCCAGTAGTTCGCGCTTATAAGGAAATTAGATCTAAATGGCAGAAATAATACTCAATCAGAACTTCAAAATTTAACAGTAGTCTGTTGCTGTAATAACAATGCCTTCTAAATTTTTAATTTTTAATCAATTTTTAAGCACTTTCTGGCATCCGATTAAACTAAAATTTGGCACATCTATGTAACCTTCAGTGTTGCCAACATAAAATTGGCAAATTGCACAATGCAGCTCTTCAAATAGTACACTTTTACACACCATCAGCGTTGTCAGATTTTACACGTGAAATCGTGGACGACAACGTATTTTCTACCTCAAATTTGATGACCAAAAAAAAGATATGCTAAATAGCCGTCATGCGCCATGTTAGCAAATAATTAAATGTTAGAACCTACTGGGTCTTGCAGCTTGCCAGAAAAAAATATTTAATGATTATTATACTTTTATTAAAAAAATCGAAGAAATTGTCAATATTTCTCAAAGAGACCTAGTTTTAATAACAAACATAGAAAAAGACTCGAAGTCTCGTTACTGAGACCGGACTTTGAGTCTTTTTCTATGTTGCTTATACCTTTATTAATTTACGAGGCAGTACGGGAACTAGAAGAACCAGCTACTTAGGTATTTATTTACCTGTTTTAACCATCGGCTCATCATTGGCCCAATAAATAACCAAAAATCTTTGTCTATTATCAAATGAATTCGAGTGCTAACTATACGCGTCTTTTTCTGTCTTCTACTTGCAATTTTAATCATTCGGGCCAATAAATAAATAAAAATCGTTGTCTATTGTCAAACGAATCCGAGCGCTAACTATACGCATCTTTTTCTATCTTCTACTTGCAATGCAATAAGTATAATTTTTGCAGCATTTGCCAATCGTTGAACTTCCAGTGGCATGCTCAACTCGGTTTGACCAGTTGGCTGACGCTAACCGTAGAATATAATTTGTGTGTGTTTCATATTGCACGGAAGCTATACACTTTTGGCAAGGGCAGGAATACTACACGCAGCGACTTCAAGTTACACGAAAATCGTGTAATTACACATCGATTGGCAACACTGGTAACATTGCAACAATATGGTACCATGGAGTAAAAAAGTTGTGAATATTTTATATAAGATTGGTGTAAAAAAATCAGGAATATCTTATACGGGGTGCGTAAAAAATTTGAAATGTTACATGGTGTTAGTTAAAGCTGGCATCCGATTGAGCTAAAGTTTGGCATACCGATGTAACTTCGGTGTCAATGCAATAATATGGTACCTTGGAGTAAAAAATTCGTAAAAATCTTATACAGGGTTCGTAAAAAATAATGCTAAAAAGTACAAAATAAAATAAACGTAAAAAAACTTTTTAAAAACAAGCTTTTATTTATAAACTATTGAACTAAAAAGTAAAAAATAATATTTCTTGTATGAAGTTAAATAGTAAAGCTACAGAAAAATTTGATTTTTTTAAAAGCTTGACACTTCAAATAAAACCTGAGGCTTTTACTATTTATACTTAGATATCAGTGAAGATGGGGTTTTTCTGAACCTTTACTATTTAACTTTATATACTAAATATTATTTTTTTTATTTTTTAGTTAATTAGTTTATAAATAAAAGCTCGTTTCTAAAAATATTTTTTACATTTATTTTATTCGACATTTCATGGACAAAACTTTTTGCTTTTAGAAGAGCTCGCACAAGACTGACGCCTAAAAGGAAATGGACGTACACTGCATCAGTCGCTGGCGGTAAAGGCAGGGCGGCGATCAAAGGCGTCAGCCGCATTATAGGAATTATTGTCAGTTTGATTTATAGGTAATTTTTTATATCAAATGTGTCTCCCTTTTTTCATTGATTTCTTTCTGCTGAATATGGGGGCAGTTCTAAAATTGGTTGAACGAATTATATATCTGGGAGTATCTAGATAAGATATCACCAGAAGATATCTAGAAAGAAACTAAAAATTTCTGTTATAAAAGTTTTATTATATATCAGGTTAATCAAATAAGTATCTTCAGCTCTAAACTTTTAAAAAATCCAAATTTTTGTATTTTATTCAAAACAATGATCACATTTTCTTTTAAGCAAATAAATTATCTCGAAGAATCAGATATTTTAAATTTTATTGTTGGAACAATAAATAATTTCTATTATTTTAATTATTATTAAGGTGGGTTTTAATAATAATTCTTAATATGAATAAGCCGTACGTGTCTTTAGCACAATTAATTCAGCTGTCAAATAGGCGGACTACAGCAGAAACAATTCGAAATATTTGCCCCGCCATTGTAAACATGGCTTTTCTATATTTTTGCTGGTTTTCTGGGTTAACCGGTCGTGATAGCGCAAATTTACACGTATATTTCTTTTTATTTTCGCTCTGTTTACCGATAACCAGCGCGTCGGGACAATGGGTCAGTTTGTGTGGAGTAGACTATTCGTGGGAAACAGGCTCAAACGACTAATATTAAACTTCTCGTCCCTCCTCCATATCCTAAAAACAATTTATAGGCACTTGTGTTAACCCTACGTGACTAATGAGTAGAGTAGATTAATCTATAGATAAGCTGGATTATATTTTAAAACTGGAACTTAGCACATCAATCAAAATGTTTGAGGTTCTTATTTGTGAGGTTACCTACTGGTAATATAGTTTAAAAATGGTTTCTTATTTGATTAAACTCATTAAAGTTTCCGTTCTAGCTTAACAATATCATTTATTGGTTTTTCAGATGTTATTGCTACTGTAGGACCCAGAGGCGAAAATCGGACTGCGCTTAAAAACTGCTACCTAAACAGTCTAAAACTAGCTGTACAGAATAATGTTAGGACCATTGCTTTTCCTTGTATCTCTACTGGCATCTTTGGGTTTCCAAATAAATCTGCTTCACATGTAGCCTCTCATACAGTGCGACAATTTCTGGAACAAAATAACGATAATATTGATAGGGTTATTTTTTGTGTATTCTTAGATATTGATAAGAATTTATATGAACAAGTTTTACAAACATATTTTCCTGTAAAGTTAGAAGATTAAATTATATTCTAGATTATTTTTATCTTTCCTCGAATAATGGTGTTAGAAATAGTTATTCATTGATATTGTTGTAATAAATGACATAATGAATTTTTCAGTCCTTTTAAAATATATTTTATTGATACCTGTACAATATCTAAAAAATGTCTCTCTAGATGAATACAAAAATATACGACAGACAGGACTTGGTGAGATTAATTTAATGTACATTTTTTTGTCTTAAAAGTTCTTATATAAGATAGATACTGCACGAATATATGTAAACCGCCTTATATATGATAGTTATCATTTCATTCTATCTTATATATGGCCATGGCCATCTTATGGCCAGTACTCCAAAGGCTGTGTGGATTTTAGAAACGCGTGTTCGATTCTCACATCAACAGTCCACTTTATTAGCTCTTTGAAAAAATATTTTTTCCACGTTCGCTAAAAAATATTTAAAGCAGACCAGCAGGCAAGCCCTGAAAGTGACCTCGTTGGTCGAAACTTAAAATAAAAATGAAAAATAAGCAGCGCGAAAATTTGAGTTGTACGATTTTCGATTTCCTTGGTAACTTCACAAATATACATTTATATATTGAGTGTATTGGCCATATATTTAATACTCGTTATTGTTCTTTACAATGATTAGACTTTTTAAGACGTGCTGACATATACATAACGTCTAATTCTTAACTACCGTAAGTGATCTCGACTTAAAAAGCCCTATTTTCAAAGCAGTTTAAAGTAATATTTGTGTTTATTTTTGAAGCACCTAGGTTTTATTTTTTTTTGTAAAAAAAATTGACCTTTGTAGTTCTGTATATACGAAGTGTTATTGTAACTTCAACATTTTTAGGGTCTAAACCTAGATTCAAATATTTGTGAAAATGAGCTAATAAAAAATAACTTTGTGTCCCGAAAAACCCATATATAGCACCATGTGCTATATATGGGTTTTTCAAATCAAGATTATCAGAAGATATACTCCAAAGTATTCACAGTTATTGGTGAGTTCTTAAAACAGTTAAAAACTGGCATGATTTTGCGCATTAATTACGTGGCATTCCAGCAACGGTTTCATCTTATTCCAACACAATTTACAGAAAGTTTGATGTTTGTTAGAATAGTTTGCATATTATTATCAAATCTTGTGATTTTGAGCGTTGAGTGGAATATAGATAGAATAGATGATAGGTTTCTTCCAGTATTTTTCCATTTGTGGTTTACTAATTATTGTAATATGTCTTAAGTAATACAATTTGACGAAACTATAATGGTAAATTGTAAGGTTAATAACTTGAAAATGTGCGGGTATGTTGTCACAGAAGAACTTTTCAATCAATTAGCTGTTCCAACAGGTCAAAGCCTGTTTTGGACGTTCCTGGTTATTTTCATTTCATATTCATAAAACATTTTGAAGTTTTGTTTTATAGTAGTCTGAGAACTGAGAAAACACCTTGTGGGAACAAATACAATACTATTCGTACACAAATGTTAAGGCAATATCGTAAATCATTTCAAAGTTCCTGCAGACTTTTTTTAACCGTAGAGGCAAACCTTTCTAAAAAGTACCTAATTTAAATTCAATATTTGATTAGGCATTAAATTACATAATACAGTACAATCCTCTCTCAAATCCAGAGCTAAGATAATCATAGATTATCATATATATTTTCATCCTTCAAGTCTGATTTAGTTTATGTATGTTGTCGAATACTCGAAAGGTTTTGACATTTGAGTCCTTTTTTGATGTTTTTCGATTAGGTTTCTTTTTGTAGTCTTTTCAAATCATTTTTTGAAGAATGGCTAACGTCGCCAAATTTTAAAAAATTCTAGAAATACGGCTTTAAATGATAGTGCTTGCCTAAATTAGAAACACCCAAATTGAAGGGTGATTATAAGAATGTCCTTTTTAGATTTATTTAGAGCCTTGGTGCGTTTGAACTAATCTTAAATAAAAACATAAAACTTAAATAAAATATATTTTATTTTATGGTAAACCTACTTAAAATTCAAATACTCGCTACAAAGTATTTGGTATTGATTTCCCAAGAAAAATTCAATAATTTGGACGCAAATGAAAGTATTTTGCATTTATTATTAAATACATTTTCATCGTTTACTACGCTTCAACGCATTATTTTCTATATTTTTCCTATAAATAACATCAAAAATAAACATAAAAAACTGGGTCCGCTATTCTTCATGAGCCTTTGTCGTTGATAAAATTTTGCCAGCAAAACTATTTTAAAGCGATATTGATGGTAAGATTCTGTCTAAACCTCTTCGCAAATTAAATGTTTTAATTGAACCTATGGAGATTTTATGTGTCAGCGATCGCCTTAAGTTTCCAGCTCTAAATTACGTCGGTAGACATTCGATTTTGTTAGCCCGGTAATGTCCTTTAACTACCCTTTTCATTAATTTTTGTCATATAAAATATTTACATGCTGGAACTCGCACCTGCTGTTTTTACGGCTCAAATATTTTGCAAAAACCCACATTCATTCTGTTCTTTCGAAATGTATTAAGTGTTGGAGAAACAACCCCAAACCGTTTCAATCCCCTATGGGTGATAAGCCCCACTCTCAAATTTTAGAGGCCAAATGTTTTTTAAATACAGGTGTTGATTATGCCGGTCCTTATTTTATTATTTTTAATCGCCGACGGGGTTCTAAAACATGCCAGGCATACATTTGCCTTTTTGTTTGCATGGTTAGTAAAGCATTTCACTTAGAATTAGCTACCCACATATCTGCTGATACATTTCTTGCCGCTTTACAACGCTTTATTTCCAGTCGTGGTGTTTGTAACCATTTATTTCGCGATCAAGGTACAAATTTCAAAGCTGCCTCAAAGGAAATAAAGAACTTCATGCACCAAGCAATCCTTAATGAAGGAATTAAATGGAGCTTTTCGCCTACGTCTGCTCCACATTTTGGGGGATTATGGGAAACTGGGTTAAAGCTGTTAAATCCCATTTAAATCGAGTTGTAGGTCACCAAGTTCTGACTTATGAAGAAGTTTACACCCTTCTGACGTTAATAGAATCAGTTTTAAATTTCCGACCTTTAATAGCTATGAGTTCTGGCACTGAGAATGTTAATACGCTGGACATTTTTTTAACGATAAAACCTCTTTTACACCTTATCAACCTCTAATTTCTTAGATATTCCAATCAATCGCTTATCGCGATTTTTGGCAGCGTTGGCACAAAGAATAGTTTCATTATTTACAGCAACGTGCCAAATGACACTATGACTGCCCCAAAGTGGGCACACTTGATTTGATTAAAAGTGATAACGCTTTGCCATATCATTGGTCTCTCGCCCACATTGTATCTTTGCATTTTTGTTCTTATGGAGTGGCTTGTCGCCATTGTGAAAATAAAAAAAATAGTCCTTTCACTCGATCACTGGTGAATATATATATATATATATATATATATATATATATATATATATATATATATATTTTTTAAATTGTACAATTATATATTTTGATACTTGTGTTTATGACAGTACACGAAGTTTTGTAAGTATAACTACATAATTACATCTAATCCATTCACTCGCAGTGGACATGAAATGTTTTATATTTTTCATGTTTCTAATAGCATTAGGTATTAAATTGTATATTCTATGGCCAATGAAAGAGATGTATTTGTCTTTGAGTTGGTACATAACTTGATCCAGTGACCACAAGACTATTGCTAGTCATAGTACGAGTAACAATACTGTGATGGACAGGGGTTTTATATTTGTCATATACCTTCATACATCTTACCATATTTTTTATATAAAGTTGTCTTAATGTTAACAATCCATCATCAATAAACAATTGATTATTAGGATAACGTCTTTGTTTTAGTAACTTTTATTATATATTTTTGAGTTATAAATAAATGATCTATAATGCCATTATATGTGCTACCCCAGATACTAATCCCATAACCAAGTACTGGTTCAATCAATGATTGGTAATTGGTAAAGCATTTTTAAGAGATTTATCTGAATATAACGAAAATATGTACACTTTGGCACGAAATTATTCAGGATCCAAGGGCGAGTTCCACATTGCTGCCAAATTTACCGTTTTTTTGTTATAAAATGATTTTTTTAATGGAACACCCTATATTATCTTACTTTTTTAAAATATTCGTAAAATACTTTTTATTAGAGCACTATTTATGAAAGTCAACAGTTTTTGCGAAAATTTGGGTCTAATATCCATAATTTAATGTATTACCTAGGTAATGTCAGTTTTGTTAATTTATAAAAATAACTCGTTTAACCGAAACCCAAAGAATTTAAATTTTAATTATAGTGGGGATATAAACCTGCAAAATTAACAAAAAGTTTCGTGAAACTAAAAAGGTAAAAGATGCTGTACGTTCTGGCAGACCTACAAGGGCAACAGATGGTGATAAGGCTCTGAATACTTTAATCAGTTTAGAAGAAAATCCGCACCTTTTAATTTTTTTTTTTTGAATGGAAAAATTAACAGGAATAATTGTCAATATTGGCCACATTAGATAAGTGAAAATGATACCCAATTTCAAGTCTAAAGAAGCGAATAGAAATCGAATGTAGACGAATCGAGGAGGGTGGCATTCTTTTTAATGTATTAAATGTTTTCCCACAGTATTTGGTCTACTGTCAGGAAGTAAATGGTCAACCTTTTAAACACCTTACTTAGTTTCATTAATTTATAGTTTCTTGTCTTTGGTATTTCTTTTTCGTATTGTATTATTTCCATTGTTTTTTACAACCTAGTTTTAAAGTTGAGACGCGGTTTTCTCTTGGGAGTGTTTTGGTAGCAAGATGAGGAATTATTGTGCTTTACCGCCTGCCAGAACGTACAGGATCTTTTACCTTTCCAGTTTCACGAAATTGTTTGTTAATTTTACTTACGGTAGATTTAGTTATTGGATTTCTTTTAGAATATTTGTCATTAAAGATGTTACAAACATCTTGCAGGTTTCTCATTCTATCCCCATAAAAAACTGTTGACTTTCTTAAAAACTGCTTTTAATAAAAAGTTTTGAGAATTTTACGCAGATTTTAAAAAAGTAATATAATATGGGGTGTTCCTTTAAAAAAAATTGGAGCTGGTATAATTTCATACCTAAGTGTACATAATTACATTTTCATTAAATTCAGCTAAGCGGTACTTGAGATATTTCGTATGGATTTGTAAATGAGGTTTATTATAATTAAGTTTAGTTTTCGTTGAAAAGGCTAGGTGATGTGTTTCACTTTGATTAAGAGTTAGTAAGTTCTGATAAAGCCACAGTTTAATGATAGAATACTTGTTTCCAAGCCATTTCTCTTACTCATACAACGGTATCGTCTGCATAGCTTACACAGGAACAATCTGGAGTTGGCAATATATTAGTTATTTAATTTATATAAATAGAAAAGAGTATAGAACCCAATATCGTGCCTTGCGAAACACCACATTCTACCTTACCTTTTCGTTTAGTTAATTTTTACACATTGAGTTATATTTTTTAAATATGATTTAAACAGACTTACAACAATTCCTCTTATTCCTATATTTTCCATTTTTTGAAGTAGAATCCGGTGATCCACATTGTTAAAGGCACGGGCTAGGTTCAAAAATATGCCTACAGTTTTATAATCCTTATTAAAATTATCAACTCTGTTACACAATATTTTTTTGTAAAAACATATTAACGACGTTTCGGGAGGTGGGGGGGAGGTTCCAGACTCCCCCCTGGCTACGTGCCTGTTAGACAGTTTGTTACCGGGTATGCTAGTTCTGTCACCAGACTTAGATTATTATATGCAAGAGTGGCTTGATTAGATGAGAGAGCGAGAGTATTTTTTTTAATTTATGGTTATTATTCTTAATTTTATTCGCTACTGACTTCCCTATTTTAACATAGTAACGAAAGAGCTAAGCGATACTAGTTTTTTTTTTCTATTTTATATAACTATACAGAATGTTACTTAAGTACGTTGCGAAACTTTCAGGACCGATTGCTGGACTTATAAGAAAAAAGTCTTTATAAAACATAAAACCAAAAAGGCTCTGTTTTTGACATAGAGTGAGTAAAACTTTTTTTAATATTTGGGACACTCCTTAATGTATTGAAACTTGGTTATGTAAAATAAGTATTTAAAATGCTACTTTTTTCAAGAGAAAGAAATTTGACTGAGCCACAGGCGCGCATGGGCAGCCATTCCAATATTTATCTTAGTAAATTGATGGACGCCACTGTTTGTTTTGAAAACTGATAGCGTTTTCGCAATTAACAACTAAAAGTACTTATAAGTGTTCTTTTGCGTTTTTTTTTTGGTATAATTAACCGTTTTCGAGAAAAATAAAAAAAATCTGATCATGTTATCCTGTTAAACTTAAAAACAAAATAAGGATTTTTATTAGTATTTGCAAAATCTCTTAAGTAAGTAAAATAAGTATTTAAAATACTACAATACCGAGTGAACCAGTGGCGTGCGCAGGAGCAACGATTCCGATTCTTTATGGTACTCCACTGTTTATTTAAATTATGACATATTTTTAGCAATATACTAAAACATACAAAGTTGTCTTTTGTGTTTTTTTGGTAGTATGAAACGTTCTCGAAAGAAATTAAAGAGTCTGAGCAAATTATATTATTTAAAAACTAAATTATGCTATGTTGCGGTAAAACCAGAAAAACATTGTTTGTGAAAGGTGTCAGTTTAAAAATAGTAAAAGATAAATGTACTTCTTCCAATGTAAACAGGAAAAGTAAAAATTAAAATGGACTTCGTTTAATAAACTAGTATAGTTTAATTTATAATAATTTAATTATACTGTTATGTATAACAACAAAGTTAGAATAATAATAATATTAGAACATCGTCTTAAAGGAACTATTTAGAGTAGTGTTGAAAATGACCACCTCCGATGCGTTTATGTGGCTTAAAAACGATTGACGGACGCGCTTGAAAATACCAGGGGTATTCTTGAATAACACAGAACTCCTGTATTATATTCCTTAAAGCACCATCACTTTGCCGTTTTATGCGGCTCAAACAAAGAAATCCAAATGATTTATCAGGCGACTTAGGCGTTCATTATTGTGGTCCATCAAGTCCAGTCCAGATATCAGCATATCTTCAGTTTAAATACTCACCCTTTAAGCTAAAGTGCGATACGCACCATCGTACTTACACTATAGCTGATCTCTTTGCAACAATGGGACATCTTTTAAAAGCTCAGGTAGAAGGTATTCTAAGAATAATCAATACTGATCACCATTCAGTCAATAGGGAGAAATTGAGGCCCAATTAGAAAATCTGCAATTCAAATCCACATGTTTACAAAAAATTGCACTTCAAAATGGTTTTCAATAATTGCGTGAAGACTGTCTTCAACCCATACGTGATTACTGTAAAAGTTCATGATTGTATTACGAGAAAAACATCTGGGATAAAAATCCTGTGCTCATAATTATGTTATTTTGTATCTATGTACAGAGAGCAACCCGCTTAGGAAAGTAACTAGGCAAAAGAGCTTGAGCACGTTTTATATAAGGATAAAGTTGCTGCTCTCTTAAATTTTGCCGTACCAGTATATAGGTAATATTTAATAGATGTGCAATTTTTCGGATTCTTGAACCGGAGTTTTTTCTATTTTAGAAGAACCAAACCATACGATTGGCATATCAGCCACTAAAGGGGCGCCTAACTAGCCTCTAGTGGAATCAAATCATTCGTCCCCCAATCGCCGACCTTCCAGCCCCTAGAGCGTCTAACCATTTCTTAGAGGAACGAAACCTTATGGCTATCAGTCGCAGCTACTAGAGGAACATCTAATCATCTCCTAGAGGAACGAAACCATACAGCCACCAGTTTAAGTGGAAATTTAAAACAAATGTTTTCGCGCGAGATGAAGGTCCAAAGAAACAATATGTCGCATTATGAATGAATACGGCCCCTGGTCACAATGAAGGTAAATATTATTATCCCGCATCAAGCAGTAATATGAGACGAAAGCACGTCGTCGTAACTTCGTGATGTATTCGATGCGTCATGTAAGTCCAGCACAAACGCTGGCTTGAACGACACGATGCACGTTGACTCGCATTTACAACACATTGAAAACATGTATCGATAAATATAAATAAAGACGACCAGACATATGAACGCATCGTTTGGCACCGTGATATATCACAGCCGATTAAAGAGTACGAACTAACAGTGGTAACGTATGGGTACTGTGTCTGCATTATACCTAGCCATTAGGACACTACATCAGCTAGGACGAAACCGATAATTCGATAAACGATACCAAATGCACGAAAATAGAAACTCTTTTGCACAAGTTGAAAAAATGGTTGTTATACTTATAAAGCAGACAAAAATAGAGAGACCTTGGAACGTCCACACTGGACTCGATATTTATAAAATAAGTGTCAATCAAAAAATTACCATACATAAATAGAAAACACATTACAACGCTGGTTAGAATGAGAACTGGACATTGTATGACAGCCAACCACCTATACAAAATAGGGGTAAAAGAATCACCCAACTGGGAATGTGGGCAAATAGAAGACCTCGACCACATATTTATAGAATGTCCTATAAATCAGATACCCAATACAGATATATACCAGGAGTTGCATAAAAGGGAGATCCAACACCTATGAACATTGCTACTTTACTCCCAAATCCAACTTTACAGACATTAAAGTTAATTAACGACTTCCTAGCCATCAACAAAATAAAGCTATGAGCTGATATGTCTTCACTTAGTTACTTTGCTATTTTCAGACTCTGCTAACCACCAAACAAGAGTATGCACATGCCTCTCTGTCTGGGCGGATATCGGAGTCTCACAAAATAATAAGACAAATACTATTTGGCTTTCAAATATTGTTTTTCAGAAAGTACAACCACAATGCTGACTCTATTCGTTCTGCGATATCACGACTAACCAAAATAATCATATAACCCATATTTTAATTACAGATATTTAAGAAATCATCAATATTACCTCTTTCCTGTATGTGATACATATCCCATATTTGTCAATCCTCTGTTGTGAATGTCCATTACTAAAAGTCCACTCACCGCCAAGAAGAAAGAAGGAACTACACAGAACCACACACAGCACTCAATTGCCTACAGTCACCTAAATACACACACAAGTGCCAAAGAAAAATTTAACTTGGAACAGGAAGGACGTCCAGGACATGATTTAGAGTCAGACCAAATCCTGGACGCTGAGAGAATGGGCTGGCAAATTATTCCAGTAGCCAAAATCACTCAAGTCAAATCAAGTCAAGGGTCAATAAAAACAAACACTTCTGTGTCCTGACCATAATTGCGGGAAATTGAAGTTGACAATATAGTGGCGTTTATAATAAATATATCGTACCCATATTTTATTATAAGAGTCGTTTGATTATGTTTTATGGTAAGAATGAAAGATGACTAAGCCTAGGATAGAAATATTATTTATGAAAAAAAAGAATAGTTTATATATATATATATATATATATATATATATATATATATATATATTTTTCTATATTTATTGTTTTATGGTCGTTATATTAAACAGCCAATTAGAAGGTATCTTTTAAAACATATATTTGATGCCTTGGTAACGTTTCGACCATAGTTTTGGTCTTTCAAACCTAAAAGATTTTTTAGCACAATTTCTATAAAAATTAAAATATTTCAAATTTAAGACTTACCATAGAACGTAAAATTATCAAATACATAATACACTAGATTACACATATTCTGACGTATACTGGAACATTTATTTTACATTTTAAAATTATTAAGACGTTCACTGTATTAAAATCAGACAAATACTACGACTGCTGGTGATTATAATATATATATATATATATATATATATATATATATATATATATATATATATATATATATATTATTTAAGTTATTAATATCTTTTTTGTCGTTTATAGCATTTATAGGACATTCTATAAATATTTTTATGAATTTCAGCCATTTCAAAAAATTCCCTTTTTTTTAACTGAGGTTCGGTTTTTCATATTTTAGTTTGTTTATAGTTGAAGGTCTGATTTTTGGATATTTCATGGTTTGTTAATGCGGTGGTGTTTTTTTTTGTCGTATTTGTGACGAAGCCTGTTTTCCAAATATTGGCTATTTATCCAATGTAAACACCGTTGCAATTGTTGCAAGGAATTTGATAAACTGTATTGCTTTTTTTATTAATTGGCGTTTTTGTTTTTAAGTTACTGAAATTTTTTGCTAGCAAGTTATATCTTTTGTGGCTTGTCACGATGTTATATTTTATAAAAAGTTCTTGAAATTGTTGGGATAAAGGCAAAGAAATGTATTTTGATTTCTGACAATTTGATTTAATATTAGAGTTTTCAGAATTGTAATATTTGTGAATTCTGCTTTTGAATAATTTATTAATTAAGTATGAGGGGTATTCGTTTAGTTTCAATGCTGTTTTAGCTTTTTTAATGGCCTTTTCTCTGAATTCAGGATCAGAAAGTTTAATTGCTCGAACTTAATAAATTATTCAAAAGCAGAATTCACAAATATTACAATTCTGAAAACTCTAATATTAAATCAAATTGTCCGAAATCAAAATACATTTCTTTGCCTTTCATAAATGGTTTATCCCAACAATTTCTTAAACTTTTTATAAAATATAACATCGTGACAAGCCACAAAGGATATAACTTGCTGGCAAAAAATGTCAGTAACTTAAAAACGAAAACGCCAATTAATAAAAAAGCAATATAGTTTATCAGATTCCTTGCAACAATTGCAACGGTATTTATATTGGACAAACAAGCCAATATTTGGAAAACAGACTAAAATGTCACAAATACGACAAAAAAAACACCACCGCATTAATAAACATGAAATATCCAAAAATCACATATTCAACTATAAACAAGCTAAGTAGATATCAAATACGGGAACTAGTTCACCCCCCACCACTACTCCTGACCTTGAGAGCCCAGGTGTGCTGTGTAGTTTGGCCTTGAGGCGATGTGACGTCATATGACTTTGAGCGCGCATCACGTGGCTTCGAGGCCATGTGACGTCACATGACCTTGAGCGTGCACCAAACTTTTCGTTCTTTGATTTGGGAGCCCAGGTGTGCTGTATCGTTTGGCCTTGAGGATTTTTAACATCATATAACCTTGAGCGTGTATAAAACTTTTCGTCGTTATTGTTTGGCCTTGGGGGTGTGCGACGACAGAGGGTCTCGAGTGTTAAAAGCTATTAAAGCCAGGTATTCTACCCATAAAATTGAAGAGAGGCACTCTGTGCGGTCACAAGGGATTTCATCATTAAGTTAATGTTTGGTATATTCTTTCTCGGGCACTAATACTGGCAGATCATTATTTAAATTTGGGTGTTTAGAATAAACAAAATTTAGAAATATTTACTTAAGACATTTTAATAATTATTGTATCAAATAGGGATGTAAAAAATTAAATGTACCAAGCAATAGCGGATCAATATTTAAATTTGGGTGTTTAGAATAAACAAAGTTTAGAAATATTTGCTTAATTTGGTATTATTTTCTTCTTTTAAATTTGGGTGTTTTAGAATAATTAAAAGTTAACGTTTGACGTATTCTTTCTCGGGCACTAATACTGGCAGATCATTATTTAAATTTGTGTGTTTAGAATAAACAAAATTTAGAAATATTTACTTAAGACATTTTAATAATTATTGTATCAAATAGGGATGTAAAAAATTAAATGTACCAAGCAATAGCAGAGCAATATTTAAATTTGTGTGTTTAGAATAAACAAAATTTAGAAATATTTATTTAGAATAAACAAAATTTAGAAATGTTTACTTAAAACATTTTAATAATTATTTTATCAAATAGGGATGTAAAAATTAATTGTAGCAAGCAATAGCGGATCAATATTTAAATTTGGGTGTTTAGAATAAAACAAAGTTTAGAAATATTTGTTTAATTTGGTATTATTGTCTTCTTTTAAATAAAACTCAATATGTCTTCATAAAACAACGCATTATTAATACAAAATACATAATAAGAATAATAATAATAATAATAATAATAATAACTATTCTAAACAATAATAATAATAATAATAATAATAACTATTCTAAATACCTATTCTAACATGCTTGTATCGTTTAATATTAATATATAACCATCATCTTGCGGTATATAGATGGGTGATGGATTGCCCCCATCATCATTACACCCATTGCCCCCATTAGTCAGATCCCCATTGCCCCCATTAGTCAGATGGCTGTCCAAACCAACTTGTGCATTATCCACATAAACATTGCCCCCATCAACTGGAGGATTGTCCTCCTCTGAATCTGTGTCGGACTCATCGCCCATATGTTCTAATGTCATCATATCATTGATGGTGTGCTAGAACAATATAATAGAAATTACAATCAAATTTAATTATGTCATAATCATCTAATTATCTTATTAATAGATGCGTAGCGTGACACAAAGGGGTAGATTATACTAAAAGTTGTACCATTGCTGTAAAAATACGTTTTATTTGGTGGAACATAAATATTTTTCTTAAATCAAACCAGTTTCACACTATGATAAAAAAGAAAGGTTTTGTAGTAAATTAAAATTTCACAGAAATGTATCACAAAACAATTCGCTACACATTTCCTTTCTACATTTCAATTGTGTGGGGAATGTGGTATCATCCATACATTCTTACACTACTACTACTAAAACAATTGATTTAAAAAATTAGGTCTTGGAGATTTTTCTTCAAAATAAAGCATCAAGCTATGGACTTTTGACATAAACTAACAAGCAAAAAAATGCAATAATAAAAGAAAAACATTTATTATACAGGGTCTTTCCTAATAAGTGTCCGATATTTACAGGATAATTCCTCCAAAAGTTCCCAAAGAAAAAATAAAATCTCATTTTTTCTTCAAAATAAAGCATCAAGCTATGGACTTTTGACAGCAAAAAAAATGCAATAATAAAAGAAAAACATAAGTTGGTTGTGGAATTATAGTTAATTTTGCTTGCGGTCACCTATCCACATAAACAATATAAAAAATTATTTCCTTTCTACGTTTCAATTGTGTGGGGAATGTGGTATCCTCCATACATTCTTACGCTACTACTAAAACAATTGATTTAAAAAATTAGGTCTTGGAGATAATAAGTAAACAAAGTGACATATCAGCTATAATAGAAATTCGTTTATTATACAGGGTCTTTCCTAATAAGGTAGAAATTAAGGTTATGTATTTTTTAGCAAATGTATGTCCTCAGCAAACAGCGTCTTGTGCAGCTGTTAGTTCAGATTATTTTATGAAATTTTAACCACAAGTTAAGAAGACTACCTCCTAACGATATACGGTGCCGAGAAGATTCAAATTTATACATGGTGTCTCAGATCATTGGACATTTTATAATATTTTCAATTCGCAATATCTAAGTTTTTTAAATGGATCACCATGTATTTGATATTTTTTTCTGAAAGAGGCTTAAAAATCTTTGTTATTATCAAACTTTTGGACTGGAGTAAGTTTGGTTAAATCACAATATTTTCACCCAAAGAATCTGCAGTTATGCTGTGTACCTTTAATTAGCGAAAACCCTGTATAATAATTAACCTGTCCTATATATTTTTTTTCTGAAGGAGGCTTAAAGTACCTATCCACTGATATATACATGCCCTATATCTAAATCTAATAGTTAACGAAATACATAGAAATATATGAAAATTTACAACTAATTAATGCTGACTATAATGTAAAGCCTTAAATCTATAAAGATAATTAAAAGAACGCTTCAAGGATTTTTAATTTTCCAATATCCAAGTTAATTGGGTCATATATGTATATATATAGGGTGTTCAGCTAAGGGTGGTTTTCGGCCATATCTCCGAAAGTATTTGCCCTAAGTTATTGGGGAAAAAATCGAATAAGTAAATCGCCAAAAATAAAAAAGCTGGAAAATTATTTTCGACGCGCAACAACAACCGTAAAAATAAAAAACACGGTTTTTTTAAATAGTTCCAATTAATCCTTATCGAAATTATTTTTTGTGATCTAATAATTCCGCATTATACAGGGTTTTTCCTAATAAGGTAGAAATTAAAGTTATGTATTTTTTAGCAAATGTATGTCCTCAGCAAACAGCGTCTTGTGCAGCTGTTGGTTCAGATCATTTTATGAAATTTTAACCACATGTTAAGAAGACTACCTCCTAACGATATATGGTGCCGAGAAGATTCAAATTTATACAAGGTGTCTCAGATCATTGGACATTTTATAAAATTTTCAATTCGCAATATCCAAGTTTTTTAAATGAATCACCCGGTATTTGATATTTTTTTCTGAAAGAGGCTTAAAGTACCTATTATCGGGAAAAAATCGAATAAGTAAATCGCCAAAAATAAAAAAGCTGGAAAATTATTTTCGACGCGCAACAACAACCGTAAAATAAAAAACACGGTTTTTTTAAATAGCTCCAATTAATCCATATCGAAAGTATTTTTTGTGATCTAATAATTCCGCAGAATAATAGTCCCAAGTCTGTATAAAGTGAGGTAAAGCAAAATATACTATAATAAGAATTTTCTTATTATGATTAAAAGCTAATATTATTTTTTATCAGTGGGAAAACAGGTTATTTTGAAGTAACTAAAAAATGAAGAGAGATATCAAAACGCGGTTTTCTCCAGAATTTAGGTAATTTTTCCCTCTTTAAACTAACTCTGTTGAAAGCATACTGTTCCGTTTGGTTTTTTCGAGAAAATCTCTAAAAATTGAATTTTGTTTAAACAACGCCCTCTAGTAGGTGTACCAACAACTATCGAGCGTCAAAAATGACAACAATTATAAGAGCATTAAATGCTCTTTCAAACAAATACCCACTTGAATACCATTAAATAAAAGATGTAGGAGGCAGAGCACTTTGAAAATTGATTTATTTATTATCTTCCCCCACCCTTATTATCGGAAATATGACAAATCGCCTTAAACAAAACTGACGCAGATTTGGTTGGAGTTTTTGTTGCTCTTATTAAAATGTTACCTCATATTGGGTATTTTCGAATAAAAAGTTGTTTTTTTATTTTCTATTGCAGGTACGCCGTCTTGTGGTAGTTTTACAAACTTGGAAATATTTTCCAACAATTTCTCTTGGCCACTTTAGTAACGAAAAAAAATTTTTTTGGGAGGCTGTAGCATCCATAGCCAGAGAAAAGCTACCCAGCCACCCTTAGTGGGACACCCTGTATATACATATATGACCAAACTAAAAAAACTTGGATATTGCAAAATTAAAATCCTTGAAGCGTTCTTTTAATTATCTTCATAGATTTAAGGCTTTACATTATAGGCAGCATTAATTAGTTGAAACTTTCCATATAATTCTAGATATTTCGTTAACTATTAGATTTAGGTATAGAACATGTATATATCATTGATAGGTATTTTAAAACTCTTTCAGAAAAAATATCAAATACAGGGTGATCCATTTAAAAAACTTGGATATTGCGAATTGAAAATTTTTGAAAATATGATCTGAGACACCCGGTATAATTTTAAAACTCCTAACCATCATAGATCGTTAGAAGGTAGTCTTCTTAACTTGTGGTTAAAATTTCATTAAATAATCTGAACTATCAACTGCACAAGACGCTGTTTGCTGAGGACATAAATTTGCTAAAAAAATACATAACCTTAATTCCTGTCTAAATGACACAAAATTTGAATAAGAAGTTCTTATAAAAGTTACCTTTATTTCTTTCAGGGAATCTAAAAATGTAAAAATATACAGGGTGTTCCATTTAAAATTCAGGGTTTGAAGTCGGTACAGCACTTTTCGAATACCCTGTATTAATAAAACTTAAAAAATTAAAAAAATTCATTAAAACCAAGAAATATTTTTACCTAAAGTATCTGCAGTTATGCTGTGTGCCAGTAATTAGCGGACACCCTGTATAAATATTTTTTAAGATATTTATTTAAATTTTAAAGAGGAATTTTTGCTTTCTTTTTTGTATTTTACCACATTTATCGCTATTAAATATGTGAGGATAAATATGCATTCCAAAAAAAAAAGCAATACAACTGAGCGATATTATTTAAAATGTTGGAGTGGTTCGGGCTGTTATAAACATTTCAATAATTAAAAAAAAGCAATACAACTGAGCGATATTATTTAAAATGTTGGAGTGGTTCGGGCTATTATAAACCTTTCAATAATTAAATTGTATGGGGTCCTTAATTTCCTAAGTTTTAAATAGAAAGTGTATTATAAAATGTCAACTAAAAGGCATTGGATAAAACGAAGTTAATATGTTTAAAAAATTGTGGTTATTTGTCGGCAAATTGGAATCATGATAGCAATTTCGTGGATATGGAGAAACAAAATGTTTACATTATGAAGAAAGTTTCTAAATAAAGAAATAATTGTACCTATTTTAAATAACTAAATCCAACTTTAATAATCCAAGACCGTTTAAAACTTACATAAATTTACACATACTGCTCACATATTTTTGGAACGAAAATTTCCGAATGTTTAAAAGACGGTTATACAATACTACATGATCACATTGGTTGGCTTTAAGATAAAACCAACGGTTATTTGAAAAATAGGATCGGTCTGCTATATACTTGCGTGGGCAGAGTTGCCGACTTTAGCGCGAAAACTATCGATTTTTCACACTTTTTCCTAATAACCAAAAGTGATAGTATTTGGATAGGGACAACTTTTTTATTTGAAACTTTTTTTTTTCGCATCGTATTTTAATGCAATTAAAATTTTAATTTCAACACTTTTCTATTTTACATGCGAAATATGATAACACTATCTCTACTGGCTACCGAGAAACTATGTGATTACAAGCATTCTGGAACACTGTACATAAAATATGTTTAAAGAAAAAAATCCGCAAATATCTAATATCACAATATTTTTACAAAAAAATGGCAGTTATGATAGGATCATGTGGATAATTAAAAATTCAATCTCTAAAAATTATTGTTAACAGCCTTAAACATGCATTAAAAATATCATCTGTTTGAGCCTACATAAAATACGGTTAAATAACTCATGTAGATATTTAAAAATTCAATCCCTAATTATTAATAATAGTCCTAATCTCTAATTATTATTAATAGTCCTAAGCACGCATAAAATAACATCCGTTGAACTCACCTCTATATATGGGATATCCTGTGGGGATAGCTCTTTTACGATGATCTGACACATTTTTGACTAATATATATCTAAATCTATTTATCAATTTTTCGTGTGCTGGGTTTGAAGTTAAAACTAAAAATACCCGCATATATATATATATATATATATATATATATATATATATATATATATATATATATATATATATATATGATTTTAAGCCTTTAAAATCTAACGGCACTACTTTTAATGGTTTTGGTCATTTTAAGGAAGTTTTTTTGCCTATTGAGATTTATGTGACAGCTATTTATTTATGGTAGGTCTATAAAACGGTCAGCCCTTTGGCGTTGCACAAACGAATACAAATATGAGTGCTTCTTGGAAGTCAAATACCAAATGTATTTTTAGTTGAAAAAATAAAAGCAGGATACAACAATTATTATACATACACTAATAATATGCATCCTTCGTTAAATGTTAATGTGTGATAGATGTCCCAATATGAATTTTAATATTTCTAGATGTTGTAACAATATATAATACATAATATTTTTCTTTATCTTGAATAACCAAAATACCAAATTTAATTAGTCGAAAGGAATACATCCAGTAAAATATAATCTCATTAAAATTTTTTCGAGTTTGTAAATTAAAACAAAAAAAACATGTTTGAACTAAATATCGTATTTCCGTGTGTTAAAATCTCTAATGTCTATGTTTAAAATAATGAAATTTTTATTGTGGGGAAATGCAATCTAATATTTTGTTTTATTACCTAACTAAAATTATTTATATTATGTATAGTAAATAAGTTTTTTTTCGGTTTTGTGATACTTAACTATTATATGCAAAAATCGGGCTATCTTGGTTCTACATCATAATGTAAAAAATTATGAATTGTATCACGAGCTTATAAATATGAATGTTTTTTTTCCTCTGCATACCATACACGTAAAAAAAGGAAATACGAAGGTTTGAATAATTTCACTGAAACGAAAAGAGTTTTCTTTGAATAAGGTTTTTTTCACACGACAATTTTTACGATTTTTTAATAAAATACATTATATATGTAAATATACCGTCAGAGATCAATTAGAAACTTGAATCGCTTTTAGGAAAATCTACAAACATTTTTCCCCAATATTTGGGAAATAACCTAAACAATTATTGAAAGTTTTATAATGTGTTTATTTATCACCATAAATAACCGATTTTCATACGACAATTTTTACGATTTTTAATAAAATACATTGGATATGTAAATATACCGTCAGAGATCAATTAGAAACTTGAATCGCTTTTAGGAAAATTGCCTTACCTGCATATGAACGAGAGACATCGCTTATACTTTTCCAGCCAAACCTCCCAGTCGCTAGCCTCTCTCGTAGACCGCGCGGCCTCTTCCCTACACCGCTCCAGCTGAGCCTCCAAGTCGCTAGCCTCTCTCGCAGACCGCGCGGCCTCTTCCCTACACCACACAGCCTCTCTCCTACACCGATCTATTTTGTCACACAATGTCGTCTTCAAATTGTCGACTCGAACCATTTCCTCAACGTCTTCAGCTTGGGAAAATGGTCCCAGATTAATTGGAAACACATCTTCGGGTTGGTCGTCGTCGGTAACAATTTTTTTTGGTGTCATCAATTTCCGTTTCTTTATAATCCTTCTTCTTTGTTGGATTATAGGTGACACCGGCTCCCCCAACCCAGATGTTGATGGTTGTGGTTGACTGCTTTCCACCTTATGTTTTTTACCTTGTGCCGCCCCCGAACCATTCATAAGGGCGTCCCTCAGTATTGAAGGTTTTGATGCCTCCTTTATTATTATATCGATAATTATATTCACTGCGGGCTTCGGTTTTTCTTGTCGGTCTAATGGAAAGCAGCCACCGATGGTCTCGTCCATTTTTTTTGTTGTTGGCATCACCATACTCTGCGTCAGGTGTTAGAAGGCTTAAGTTTACAATATCGAAATTATTCTCGGCGAGTGAGTCAATACAATCACCAAGAACCAAACTATTGACTGAACCACCAAATTCACTGAATGAACTCATTTTTTTATATGTCACGAAGTATTTTAAACTGACCTTTCAAACTGAACGATTGTTAGAGACTGATTGAATGTTTTAGATGGATATTATGCTGTACACAAAATTTTGGGTTAAAACCATAAACCATAAAGTTGTAATTGGTTTTTACCTCTAGGCTATTTGCTGACCAGTTCCAATGCTGTAAAATTATACCCATCTAAAATAATATCTTTTATTACTCGGTTATTTATGGCGATAAATAAACACATTATAAAACTTTTAATTTTAGGATGCCCCGTTGAACAGTTTCCTAGATAAAAAGCTGTAAAATATTTAAAAAATATCCATTCTGTTTCTAAAAATAATAATTTTCCTAAAAGCGATTCAAGTTTCTAATTGATCTCTGACGGTATATTTACATATCCAATGTATTTTATTAAAAATCGTAAAAATTGTCGTATGAAAATCGGTTATTTATGGTGATAAATAAACACATTATAAAACTTTCAATAATTGTTTAGGTTATTTCCCAAATATTGGGGAAAAATGTTTGTAGATTTTCCTAAAAGCGATTCAAGTTTCTAATTGATCTCTGGCGGTATATTTACATATATAATGTATTTTATTAAAAAATCGTAAAAATTGTCGTGTGAAAAAAACCTTATCAAAGAAAACTCTTTTCGTTTCAGTGAAATTATTCAAACCTTCGTATTTCCTTTTTTTACGTGTATGGTATGCAGAGGAAAAAAACATTCATATTTATAAGCTCGTGATACAATTCATAATTTTTTACATTATGATGTAGAACCAAGATAGACCGATTTTTGCATATAATAGTTAAGTATCACAAAACCGAAAAAAAACTTATTTACTATACATAATATAAATAATTTTAGTTAGGTAATAAAACAAAATATTAGATTGCATTTCCCCACAATAAAAATTTCATTATTTTAAACATAGACATTAGAGATTTTAACACACGGAAATACGATATTTAGTTCAAACATGTTTTTTTTGTTTTAATTTACAAACTCGAAAAAATTTTAATGAGATTATATTTTACTGGATGTATTTCTTTCGACTAATTAAATTTGGTATTTTGGTTATTCAAGATAAAGAAAAATATTATGTATTATATATTGTTACAACATCTAGAAATATTAAAATTCATATTGGGACATCTATCACACATTAACATTTAACGAAGGATGCATATTATTAGTGTATGTATAATAATTGTTGTATCCTGCTTTTATTTTTTCAACTAAAAATACATTTGGTATTTGACTTCCAAGAAGCACTCATATTTGTATTCGTTTGTGCAACGCCAAAGGGCTGACCGTTTTATAGACCTACCATAAATAAATAGCTGTCACATAAATCTCAATAGGCAAAAAAACTTCTTTAAAATGACCAAAACCATTAAAAGTAGTGCCGTTAGATTTTAAAGGCTTAAAATCTATATATATATATATATATATATATATATATATATATATATATATATATATATATATATATATATATATTTTTAGTTTTAACTTCAAACCCAGCACACGAAAAATTGATAAATAGATTTAGATATATATTAGTCAAAAATGTGTCAGATCATCGTAAAAGAGCTATCCCCACAGGATATCCCATATATAGAGGTGAGTTCAACGGATGTTATTTTATGCGTGCTTAGGACTATTAATAATAATTAGAGATTAGGACTATTATTAATAATTAGGGATTGAATTTTTAAATATCTACATGAGTTATTTAACCGTATTTTATGTAGGCTCAAACAGATGATATTTTTAATGCATGTTTAAGGCTGTTAACAATAATTTTTAGAGATTGAATTTTTAATTATCCACATGATCCTATCATAACTGCCATTTTTTTGTAAAAATATTGTGATATTAGATATTTGCGGATTTTTTTCTTTAAACATATTTTATGTACAGTGTTCCAGAATGCTTGTAATCACATAGTTTCTCGGTAGCCAGCAGAGATAGTGTTATCATATTTCGCATGTAAAATAGAAAAGTGTTGAAATTAAAATTTTAATTGCATTAAAATACGATGCGAAAAAAAAAAGTTTCAAATAAAAAAGTTGTCCCTATCCAAATACTATCACTTTTGGTTATTAGGAAAAAGTGTGAAAAATCGATAGTTTTCGCGCTAAAGTCGGCAACTCTGCCCACGCAAGTATATAGCAGACCGATCCTATTTTTCAAATAACCGTTGGTTTTATCTTAAAGCCAACCAATGTGATCATGTAGTATTGTATAACCGTCTTTTAAACATTCGGAAATTTTCGTTCCAAAAATATGTGTGCAGTATGTGTAAATTTATGTAAGTTTTAAACGGTCTTGGATTATTAAAGTTGGATTTAGTTATTTAAAATAGGTACAATTATTTCTTTATTTAGAAACTTTCTTCATAATATAAACATTTTTTTTCTCCATATCCACGAAATTGCTATCATGATTCCAATTTGCCGGCAAATAACCACAATTTTTTAAACATATTAACTTCGTTTTATCCAATGCCTTTTAGTTGACATTTTATAATACACTTTCTATTTAAAACTTAGGAAATTAAGGACCCCATACATTTTAATTATTGAAAGGTTTATAATAGCCCGAACCACTCCAACATTTTAAATAATATCGCTCAGTTGTATTGCTTTTTTTTAATTATTGAAATGTTTATAACAGCCCGAACCACTCCAACATTTTAAATAATATCGCTCAGTTGTATTGCTTTTTTTTTTGGAATGCATATTTATCCTCACATATTTAATAGCGATAAATGTGGTAAAATACAAAAAAGAAAGTAAAAATTCCTCTTTAAAATTTAAATAAATATCTTAAAAAATATTTATACAGGGTGTCCGCTAATTACTGGCACACAGCATAACTGCAGATACTTTAGGTAAAAATATTTCTTGGTTTTAATGAATTTTTTTAAGTTTTATTAATACAGGGTATTCGAAAAGTGCTGTACCGACTTCAAACCCTGAATTTTAAATGGAACACCCTGTATATTTTTACATTTTTAGATTCCCTGAAAGAAATAAAGGTAACTTTTATAAGAACTTCTTATTCAAATTTTGTGTCATTTAGACAGGAATTAAGGTTATGTATTTTTTTAGCAAATTTATGTCCTCAGCAAACAGCGTCTTGTGCAGTTGATAGTTCAGATTATTTAATGAAATTTTAACCACAAGTTAAGAAGACTACCTTCTAACGATCTATGATGGTTAGGAGTTTTAAAATTATACCGGGTGTCTCAGATCATATTTTCAAAAATTTTCAATTCGCAATATCCAAGTTTTTTAAATGGATCACCTTGTATTTGATATTTTTTCTGAAAGAGTTTTAAAATACCTATCAATGATATATACATGTTCTATACCTAAATCTAATAGTTAACGAAATATCTAGAATTATATGGAAAGTTTCAACTAATTAATGCTGCCTATAATGTAAAGCCTTAAATCTATGAAGATAATTAAAAGAACGCTTCAAGGATTTTAATTTTGCAATATCCAAGTTTTTTTAGTTTGGTCATATATGTATATACAGGGTGTCCCACTAAGGGTGGCTGGGTAGCTTTTCTCAGACTATGGATGCTACAGCCTCCCAAAAAAATTTTTTTTCGTTACTAAAGTGGCCAAGAGAAATTGTTGGAAAATATTTCCAAGTTTGTAAAACTACCACAAGACGGCGTACCTGCAATAGAAAATAAAAAAACAACTTTTTATTCGAAAATACCCAATATGAGGTAACATTTTAATAAGAGCAACAAAAACTCCAACCAAATCTGCGTCAGTTTTGTTTAAGGCGATTTGTCATATTTCCGATAATAAGGGTGGGGGAAGATAATAAATAAATCAATTTTCAAAGTGCTCTGCCTCCTACATCTTTTATTTAATGGTATTCAAGTGGGTATTTGTTTGAAAGAGCATTTAATGCTCTTATAATTGTTGTCATTTTTGACGCTCGATAGTTGTTGGTACACCTACTAGAGGGCGTTGTTTAAACAAAATTCAATTTTTAGAGATTTTCTCGAAAAAACCAAACGGAACAGTATGCTTTCAACAGAGTTAGTTTAAAGAGGGAAAAATTACCTAAATTCTGGAGAAAACCGCGTTTTGATATCTCTCTTCATTTTTTAGTTACTTCAAAATAACCTGTTTTCCCACTGATAAAAAATAATATTAGCTTTTAATCATAATAAGAAAATTCTTATTATAGTATATTTTGCTTTACCTCACTTTATACAGACTTGGGACTATTATTCTGCGGAATTATTAGATCACAAAAAATACTTTCGATATGGATTAATTGGAGCTATTTAAAAAAACCGTGTTTTTTATTTTACGGTTGTTGTTGCGCGTCGAAAATAATTTTCCAGCTTTTTTATTTTTGGCGATTTACTTATTCGATTTTTTCCCGATAATAGGTACTTTAAGCCTCTTTCAGAAAAAAATATCAAATACCGGGTGATTCATTTAAAAAACTTGGATATTGCGAATTGAAAATTTTATAAAATGTCCAATGATCTGAGACACCTTGTATAAATTTGAATCTTCTCGGCACCATATATCGTTAGGAGGTAGTCTTCTTAACATGTGGTTAAAATTTCATAAAATGATCTGAACCAACAGCTGCACAAGACGCTGTTTGCTGAGGACATACATTTGCTAAAAAATACATAACTTTAATTTCTACCTTATTAGGAAAAACCCTGTATAATGCGGAATTATTAGATCACAAAAAATAATTTCGATAAGGATTAATTGGAACTATTTAAAAAAACCGTGTTTTTTATTTTTACGGTTGTTGTTGCGCGTCGAAAATAATTTTCCAGCTTTTTTATTTTTGGCGATTTACTTATTCGATTTTTTCCCCAATAACTTAGGGCAAATACTTTCGGAGATATGGCCGAAAACCACCCTTAGCTGAACACCCTATATATATACATATATGACCCAATTAACTTGGATATTGGAAAATTAAAAATCCTTGAAGCGTTCTTTTAATTATCTTTATAGATTTAAGGCTTTACATTATAGTCAGCATTAATTAGTTGTAAATTTTCATATATTTCTATGTATTTCGTTAACTATTAGATTTAGATATAGGGCATGTATATATCAGTGGATAGGTACTTTAAGCCTCCTTCAGAAAAAAAAAATATAGGACAGGTTAATTATTATACAGGGTTTTCGCTAATTAAAGGTACACAGCATAACTGCAGATTCTTTGGGTGAAAATATTGTGATTTAACCAAACTTACTCCAGTCCAAAAGTTTGATAATAACAAAGATTTTTAAGCCTCTTTCAGAAAAAAATATCAAATACAGGGTGATCCATTTAAAAAACTTAGATATTGCGAATTGAAAATTTTATAAAATGTCCAATGATCTGAGACACCATGTATAAATTTGAATCTTCTCGGCACCGTATATCGTTAGGAGGTAGTCTTCTTAACTTGTGGTTAAAATTTCATAAAATAATCTGAACCAACAGCTGCACAAGACGCTGTTTGCTGAGGACATACATTTGCTAAAAAATACATAACCTTAATTTCTACCTTATTAGGAAAGACCCTGTATAATAAACGAATTTCTATTATAGCTGATATGTCACTTTGTTTACTTATTATCTCCAAGACCTAATTTTTTAAATCAATTGTTTTAGTAGTAGCGTAAGAATGTATGGAGGATACCACATTCCCCACACAATTGAAACGTAGAAAGGAAATAATTTTTTATATTGTTTATGTGGATAGGTGACCGCAAGCAAAATTAACTATAATTCCACAACCAACTTATGTTTTTCTTTTATTATTGCATTTTTTTTGCTGTCAAAAGTCCATAGCTTGATGCTTTATTTTGAAGAAAAAATGAGATTTTATTTTTTCTTTGGGAACTTTTGGAGGAATTATCCTGTAAATATCGGACACTTATTAGGAAAGACCCTGTATAATAAATGTTTTTCTTTTATTATTGCATTTTTTTGCTTGTTAGTTTATGTCAAAAGTCCATAGCTTGATGCTTTATTTTGAAGAAAAATCTCCAAGACCTAATTTTTTAAATCAATTGTTTTAGTAGTAGTAGTGTAAGAATGTATGGATGATACCACATTCCCCACACAATTGAAATGTAGAAAGGAAATGTGTAGCGAATTGTTTTGTGATACATTTCTGTGAAATTTTAATTTACTACAAAACCTTTCTTTTTTATCATAGTGTGAAACTGGTTTGATTTAAGAAAAATATTTATGTTCCACCAAATAAAACGTATTTTTACAGCAATGGTACAACTTTTAGTATAATCTACCCCTTTGTGTCACGCTACGCATCTATTAATAAGATAATTAGATGATTATGACATAATTAAATTTGATTGTAATTTCTATTATATTGTTCTAGCACACCATCAATGATATGATGACATTAGAACATATGGGCGATGAGTCCGACACAGATTCAGAGGAGGACAATCCTCCAGTTGATGGGGGCAATGTTTATGTGGATAATGCACAAGTTGGTTTGGACAGCCATCTGACTAATGGGGGCAATGGGGATCTGACTAATGGGGGCAATGGGTGTAATGATGATGGGGGCAATCCATCACCCATCTATATACCGCAAGATGATGGTTATATATTAATATTAAACGATACAAGCATGTTAGAATAGGTATTTAGAATAGTTATTATTATTATTATTATTATTATTATTATTGTTTAGAATAGTTATTATTATTATTATTATTATTATTCTTATTATGTATTTTGTATTAATAATGCGTTGTTTTATGAAGACATATTGAGTTTTATTTAAAAGAAGACAATAATACCAAATTAAACAAATATTTCTAAACTTTGTTTTATTCTAAACACCCAAATTTAAATATTGATCCGCTATTGCTTGCTACAATTAATTTTTACATCCCTATTTGATAAAATAATTATTAAAATGTTTTAAGTAAATATTTCTAAATTTTGTTTATTCTAAATAAATATTTCTAAATTTTGTTTATTCTAAACACACAAATTTAAATATTGCTCTGCTATTGCTTGGTACATTTAATTTTTTACATCCCTATTTGATACAATAATTATTAAAATGTCTTAAGTAAATATTTCTAAATTTTGTTTATTCTAAACACCCAAATTTAAATAATGATCTGCCAGTATTAGTGCCCGAGAAAGAATATGTCAAACGTTAACTTTTAATTATTCTAAAACACCCAAATTTAAAAGAAGAAAATAATACCAAATTAAGCAAATATTTCTAAACTTTGTTTATTCTAAACACCCAAATTTAAATATTGATCCGCTATTGCTTGGTACATTTAATTTTTTACATCCCTATTTGATACAATAATTATTAAAATGTCTTAAGTAAATATTTCTAAATTTTGTTTATTCTAAACACACAAATTTAAATTATGATCTGCCAGTATTAGTGCCCGAGAAAGAATACGTCAAACGTTAACTTTTAATTATTCTAAAACACCCAAATTTAAAAGAAGAAAATAATACCAAATTAAGCAAATATTTCTAAACTTTGTTTATTCTAAACACCCAAATTTAAATATTGATCCGCTATTGCTTGGTACATTTAATTATTTACATCCCTATTTGATACAATAATTATTAAAATGTCTTAAGTAAATATTTCTAAATTTTGTTTATTCTAAACACACAAATTTAAATAATGATCTGCCAGTATTAGTGCCCGAGAAAGAATACGTCAAACGTTAACTTTTAATTATTCTAAAACACCCAAATTTAAAAGAAGAAAATAATACCAAATTAAGCAAATATTTCTAAACTTTGTTTATTCTAAACACCCAAATTTAAATATTGATCCGCTATTGCTTGTTACATTTAATTTTTACATCCCTATTTGATACAATAATTATTAAAATGTCTTAAGTAAATATTTCTAAATTTTGTTTATTCTAAACACACAAATTTAAATAATGATCTGCCAGTATTAGTGCCCGAGAAAGAATACGTCAAACGTTAACTTTTAATTATTCTAAAACACCCAAATTTAAAAGAAGAAAATAATACCAAATTAAGCAAATATTTCTAAACTTTGTTTATTCTAAACACCCAAATTTAAATATTGATCCGCTATTGCTTGGTACATTTAATTTTTTACATCCCTATTTGATACAATAATTATTAAAATGTCTTAAGTAAATATTTCTAAATTTTGTTTATTCTAAACACACAAATTTAAATAATGATCTGCCAGTATTAGTGCCCGAGAAAGAATACGTCAAACGTTAACTTTTAATTATTCTAAAACACCCAAATTTAAAAGAAGAAAATAATACCAAATTAAGCAAATATTTCTAAACTTTGTTTATTCTAAACACCCAAATTTAAATATTGATCCGCTATTGCTTGGTACATTTAATTTTTACATCCCTATTTGATACAATAATTATTAAAATGTCTTAAATAAATATTTCCAAATTTTGTTTATTCTAAACACCCAAATTTAAATAATGATCTGCCAGTATTAGTGCCCGAGAAAGAATATACCAAACAATAACTTAATGATGAAATCCCTTGTGACCGCACAGAGTGCCTCTCTTCAATTTTATGGGTAGAATACCTGGCTTTAATAGCTTTTAACACTCGAGACCCTCTGTCGTCGCACACCCCCAAGGCCAAACAATAACGACGAAAAGTTTTATACACGCTCAAGGTTATATGATGTTAAAAATCCTCAAGGCCAAACGATACAGCACACCTGGGCTCCCAAATCAAAGAACGAAAAGTTTGGTGCACGCTCAAGGTCATGTGACGTCACATGGCCTCGAAGCCGCGTGATGCGCGCTCAAGGTCATATGACGTCACATCGCCTCAAGGCCAAACTTACAGCACACCTGGGCTCTCAAGGTCAGGAGTAGTGGTGGGGGGTGAACTAGTTCCCGTATTTGATATCTACTAAGCTAAAATATTAAAAACCGAACCTCAGTTAAAAAAAAGGAATTTTTTGAAATGTCTGAAATTCATAAAAATAAGGATGTCATAAACGACAAAACAGCTTAAATAAAATGTGTATATATATATATATATATATATATATATATATATATATATATATATATATATATATATATATATATATATATATATATATATATATATATATATATATATAGATATATATATATATATATATATATATATATATATATATATATATATATATATATATATATATATATATATATATATATATATATATATATATATATATATATATATATATATATATATATATATCTTTATTATAATCACCAACAGTCGTAGTATCGTCTGATTTTAATACAGTGTACGTCTTAATAATTTTAAAATGTAAAATAAATGTTCCAGTATACGTCAGAATATGTGTAATCTAGTGTATTATGTATTTGATAATTTTACGTTCTATGGTAAGTCTTAAATTTGAAATACTTTTATTTATATAGAATTGTGCTAAAAAATCTTTTAGGTTTGAAAGACCAAAACTATGGTCGAAACGTTACCAAGGCATCAAACATATGTTTTAAAAGATACCTTCTAATTGGCTGTTTAATATAATGACCTTAAACCAAGAAAATTAGGAAAAAAATATATTATTGGAAAAGGGTCAAAGAATACAAAAACCTATATATATATATATATATATATATATATATATATATATATACATACATACATCCATATATAGTTCATATTTATAATATATAACATATAACATCCTTGCCTTTTTCAAAAAGTTCATCCTAAAAGCTAAAACATAAACATCTACATTTTACAATAAAAACTCGTATTTCTTTTGACTTGCCATGAAACGTAAGTATTCCATTATAATTACAAAATTTTATAAAGAACAAATTTCACTTATTTTACTACTCGACATATAAGACGACCACCACAACAACATACTGTTTGCAACTCGCTCTTTGGCGATATCACATACACTGATTTAAATTTTATTATTTTTAACAAAATAACCTTTCGGTGGGACAGGTGACGGGTGGCGCTTACCGTAGTTATATTATGTCGTAGTACACTTTATTTAACAGATCTATATCTTTTTTGTCATTTATGGCATGCCTATTTTTTTTTTATTTCTATCGACTCCTAAAATTTCCTTTTCCTTTTTATGTAATTCCGTTTTAAAAATTTTTGTTTTTTTGAAACTTTGTATAAAGAAAACTAACAAGGATGAAATAACAAAATAAAAATTACTAAATCAATATAATAAACAACAAAAAGTAAACAATAATATTTTAATCCCATATATGTAGGTACTCATTATATAATGTCTGTTTATGATTAAGTTATTAAAAATTAGTTTGAAGATGACTTCACAAAGTCAAATTTTCAATGAGGAATAAAATATCAAATTTTTACTTTTTAGTGTTTTTTTAAGTCCATTCTATTTTTATAAAAAATTCTGTTTGGATAACAAAGCTTTCTGAAGTAGATATTGTGAAGTAACTCCCCAGAAGCGAACCCCTTCCCTTGTGTCTGTGAAGTCAAAGCCAAACTTATTCTTAATTACCTAATCACAAAAATATATTTATATAATGAGTGTTTTGTTTTACTATCTCTATTCGTTTGGTTACTAAAATTTTCCAGATGGAATATATTATTTTCCAATTTTAGGTGCATTTTTTGAAGTCGGTTTTATTTTTTTAAACACTTTTTTATTTCATCCTTTTTAGTTCTATTTATATGAGTTTTATTTTAAAAGTCATATTTAACAAATAACCATATATAATATCTATGTAAATTCCTGATAAAATGGTGAACGCTTTTTTTACGATGAATAAATATTTAATATAGCGTCATACTTTTTTACAATATGCTAGCTGTGGGACCACTCTGGCAATATCCCGAATATTCCCTGAAAAGTTCATCGAAATTGTTGAAACCATCGCAGAATAATCGTTGTACATATATAAAAAAATGCATAGGGTGAAATTGATAACCTCCTTTTTTGAAGTCTGTTAAAAGTTGCATTAATATTTGTGACATGGCAAGCTAAACAAAATAAAGGAAATGCCTGTAGATCCACTATTTTTTGTCCAATTGTAAATATTTAAAAACTGACATTCATAAAATTTAAAGTTTTATCGGAATGTAAAAATGCATAGATGGCACAATTTCTGATATATTTATAACATGTGTAAGATAAAGCTGGAATATACTTCCACAATTAAGCATTTAGTTTGATCATTTTTTTTTTAAATTATATGAGCTCATTATTTAAATATAATATGTAGTTTTTTTTTTCGTTTTCTTTTTAAAATTCAAATAGCATAAGTTCACCAGTCCTGTTTGAAGTAGTGCCATATCTATTTCATTCATTTCTTTTTTTTTTTAATAAGTGTAAATGTTTTTGAAAGTAATTAGGAATTTTCTTTATTTTTAGTATGCCCAAGGATGACCATTATGTAATAAGATCACCAACAAGATGTAAGCTCTAGAAAGTAAGAAAATGATATCATCTTGGACTGTGTAATTGGTTAAAATCTGGCCTTCTTACCAACTACACCGATTCAGTTATTGAGGCAAGTGAAAACAACCCCTTTGTGAGTTGAGAAAACTGATTACATCATAAGAAGATAATATTTGCTGTATTGCATTTTAAATAAAATGTATGTTTAATATAATCTTAGGTTTAGATTTATTCTGAAAATAAGCTATATAAGGACTCATTCACCATTTTGTGAAGTAGGTTTTATTTATGCATTTACAATGTGTCGGACTTATTTATGAATAGACTTTTACTTCTTAAAACTTTTTATTTCTTTAAACTTTTTATTGCTTTATTTCCTACCCGTAATAGTACACTCAAATAATCTATGCTAATTTAATTAAAATTTGGATGATTAATTGATGTAATTGAATAAATTAGTTTTCTTTACATTAAGAGTCAGTTTAAAATTATCCAAAAACCATTTAACCTTATTTATGTCCTTAATTAATAAATCCTACACTTTTTCCCATGTATTACTGGGGAAAATCAAAATGGAGTCATCAGCATAGGCAACCACTTTACCCCCTTGTGCCAAGATTACAAAGAGTGTTGATACATATGTTTAAAAGCACAGGACCCAGCACTGTACCTTATGGTACTCCAATTTTGATTTCTTTAGGCTGACTCAAAGCTCCTACTTTAACATAATTAGATACATTCTGAAAACATTCAACATGGATCCTCCACATCATATAGCTATCCACAATGTCTAGTAGCCTAAGGGATTGTGTCAAATGCCTCACAATAATTAGAAACGTACACAGATGCATAACTTTTACAAATATTTGTGATTAAATACACAAAATGATTTAAAGTATATCATTTTTTAAAATATAGCTATTATTATTACATCTAGGGTTAGGCTAACTCCAGACTGGACTCAGAAAAAATTCATACAAACTCTCTACATAAACTTAATTAAAGTTATCATAGCAAAAATACAGTTGTCTGTATTTTAAAAACAAGACAATCTATCTTGTTAATCTTTTCAGAATTTGAAAAAACACCCAGTATACATAGAAAATAATGGATTAAAAATCTACAACTTCGGCGTTTACCAATTTTTTCTACCCCTTTTAAGAAAAAAGTTAAATGGAGGTTTAATTTATGATCAATTAAAATTCGTATGCAATCATAAAACGATTACTTCATTTTGAAGTATTCAAGATTTTTGTATAATTATATAATATGATTTGTTCTTAAATTCCAATGGGATTTGGTTATATATCCTTGGCACAATCTACTATGAGTTTATTTTGACAAATAATGACATTATGCCAAAGTCAGTTAATTAAGATATTGTTTTCATTTGTAGATTTTTCTCAATTAAAAATTATTTTACTTAATCGGACATTAAACAAAGCACTACAGGTATTACAATGGATAATGCTTTTAATCAATGTCTATCCCTCTTGAAACACTGTCTCAACCTTAGGTATTATTAGCCTTATAATATGATACCTTATATGTACAGCTGATAATTGTGATATGCCGGAATCTATATATAAAGCTATTGTAGGACACCTTTTTACTGGTTTGGAACTATTTATTTATTATCCCAACATATGGTAAAGTCAACGATAAGATATTTTTAGGAAATTCTATAAGATTAGGCTATAAAAGTTGGTATTTTAAAAGTTAATTGATAAAATAATTTACAAGATCTAAACTACTTTATACCAGTTAATAAACCTAAGAACATGAAAGCATGAAATTAATTGAGGATATCTTCGAAAGACTTTTATCATTTATTATTATATCATGTACCTAACTTTTTCCTAAACCATACTTAGATTTAAAAAAAAAATTGAAGGTGTGATGTGCGATATCTGGCATACTTACTAAATTAATTTATTACTGAATTGTTTATAACAACTCGAG